>OX382279.1:0-5000 GCA_947507595.1 Pyralis farinalis | reverse complement strand
AGTAAGAGGTTCCACAATATGGGCCCTCCCACCGAACCCTGTACACAGCCTTTTTCCGTTTCCTTCGTGTGTTCCTCACCCGCGTATCGGATTGTGACCTTTCTGTTATTCAAATAACTGTCCACTACTTTTCTTACGTTTAATGGGCATCCCTCCTCCGCCAGTCTGACCCTAATTGCAGGCCACCAGGCGCTATCGAAGGCCCCCTCTATATCCAGCGAGACTAACGCAACTATTTTCTTCTCTTCGAGTTTCTGCCTGATATGTTTCACTAGGATATAGAGGGAGTCTTCCGTGCTTCTCTGGGGCATGAAGCCAAACTGGCGGGTGCTCATTTTGGGGAGAATGTGATACTTTACTCGCGCTATCAGCATTTTCTCGAGTATCTTCCCCAGTATTGGTAGTAGACCAATAGGTCTGTAGGCCTTGGGTGTGCTGTAGTCTTCCCTGTTCGGTTTTCTCAACACGACAACGACCGCCTCCTTCCACAGATCGGGGAAGTGGTTTAGCTGAAGACACTTGTTCAGCAGGGCGAGGAAAGCCTCTGGGTCCGCTTCAATAGCTTTGGCGCATATGTCCGCCGTGAACGCGTCTATTCCCGGGGCTTTCTTGGGGTTGAAGGACCTGTACGCCTGTCTGAGCTCCTTTAATGTGAACGGAGGGTCGCATGGTTCATCCCGCTCTCCGTCGTTCACCTCCTTGGCTCTGGTTCTCGTTTCTTGGTGGTGTATGTTGTCCTCCTCCGCGCAATCCTCCGGGTAGAACGTGCGCGCGAGGAGTTCCGCTGAGCCTTTGGAGTCTAGAGACTTTCCGTTGCATTTTAGGGGTAGGTCCTCCTCCCTGCCTTGCGTTCTGGCTATCACCCTGTATATGCTGTCCCACAGGCTTTCCCTGTCCTGCCTCCCACAGAAGTCCTTCCAGCTTTCAATCATGGCTGTTGCTGCTTCGGCTTCATATACTTCTTTGGCCTTTATGTACTCCTCGACTACCTTGCTCTTTCGTATAGGAGCGGCGTTCCTGATCCTCCTTTTTAGGGTTGCGACCTCCCTCTTCCGCTTGGTTAGGTTTTCGGACCACCACGGCACGTTCAGTTCTTCCTTCGACTTTTTTGCTGGTATGGATGTTTTACAAGCCTCCGTTATTGCATCCGTGTAGTTCCTGACTGCGGCCTCCAACTCATCAACAGTGCCAATTTTGTCAATGTCGTTCTTTGTTAGTTTCTGGTCCTCTTTTAGTTTTGTGAATTTCTCTACAAATTTAGTCCAGTCGGCTTTCTTGGTATTATACACTCTTGTGGTCCTGCTGATGAGTGGTCCCTTTGCTGCAGTCAAGCGAATGTTGAAAACTATTCCGTTGTGGTCCGAATTTACCAATTCCTGGTCTACTCTCCATCCCTCGACAAGGTGTAGGAGGTCGGTCGAGCAAGCTGTAATGTCGACATGACTCTGGTAGTGTACGCCGCCCCTAATGGTGTCAAATGTTGGAGTCGTACCGGCGTTCAGTACATGAAGATCCATATCCCCGAGAGCTCCAGCCATGTCGTTACCCCTTCCGTCGATCTTTAGGCTGCCCCACCAGGTGCTCCTCGCATTGGCGTCTCCACCCAAAATCCACCTTCTGTGGTCCACCTTCTCGCCAATTCTGCGCAGTTGGGCCAGGTGAGGTTCGATGGGTAGGTCGGGTTCAAAGTAGAACGCAACCAGCGTGATCTCCCAGGACACGGTCTGGATTCCCACCACCACGATGTTGTTGGTGGTGAGGTCGGGGTATTGAATGACCTTGAGGTCACTGTCAAACACTGCGATTGCAGCTTTCCTTCTTCCCTCCCCGACCGTGTTCTGGAAGACCCGAACGCCGGATTGCGATCCCATTCTCTCCCCCCCACCCACGTAGGGCTCTTGAATTAGGGCCACCGCGGCTTTCCGCTTTTTAGCCTCCACCATCAGCTCCTTGGTTGCCAGTTTTTTGCGCTGCAGATTTGTTTGGAACACCCGGTAGGAAATGGTGTCGCCCGGGACGCCCTTAGCAGTAAGCCACACTGAGTCTTGCTAGTTCGTCCCGTTTTCGGCGAACCATGCAGTCGTGGCTGAAGGCGTTGTGTTCGTTGTCGTATTGATCAGCTTTCACGCAGTTCCGGCATTTTGGCGGGACTCCGGCCATCCAGTCAGCGCATTCAGCCTTTATGTGCGGTCCACCACAGTGGCTACAGAGGTCCGCCGACTCCTTACAGAAGCGCTTGGTATGTCCATATTCCAAGCAGCGGCTGCATTGGACGAGTGGGGACTGATCCTCCGCCCTAACCCGCTGCAAGTCAATATGGACATATCCTTGCGCTGTGACTCTTTGCCACACTGTCGGCGAAACACTCATCACCACGTGACACGTAAGTGGATTGCGTGCTCTCTTGCGGTACTTTATTTGGATTTCTTCTTCTCCTTCCTTAAGATCTTTAAATACTGGCTTATTTTGGTTTTGTAGCGCTTTCCGGATGTCGTCGTCTGAGTTAGAATTTAGGATGTCCTTGAGGATCAGGAGCGGATTTTTATTTTTAATGTCCTCCACGGTGAGTCCTGTTCCTTTTGCTGCTATTCTCTCCTTGACTTTGTTTCTTTCCTCCACCGTGGTAAACCCTAAGATGACTCTCCTGTCCTTCGCTTTTCTAACTCTTTCCACCTTGACCCAGCCTTCTTTCGCGTCTACTGCCTCCCTTATCCTCTCTAGTGTTTCTTCCCCTGTCTTCTTTTCGTCAGTGGAGGCAATGACCACAGAGTGTAAAGTGCTCCTTCGTTGGTTCTTGCCTCCACTGCTCGAAGCTGTGACGCTAGCGTAGGAAGAGGAGGAGGCGCTCTTACTTTGAGCTAAGACTTCTTTGTGGTCCGTCAGATTGTTATTTAGCTCCGTAATTTTCCTGTTTGTCTCCTCCAATAGTTTCGCTTGCTCCTCTAGCCTACTCCACAGAGGGTCTTGTACTATTTCAGCCGTCGGAGTGTGTTGGGTCTGTGTTGAGTTTGCGGTGGTTGCAGTGCCGGTAATGGGCTTAACCGCTCTACCTGCTGCCTCGGCCTCTTTGACTAATTGGTAGAGTCGATCTATCACCTCTATTACCACCGTCTTGACCTCTTTTTTCATTGACTTAAGGCCGTTCAGGTGGTGTTTGGCCTTAAGTAGTTTCGCGTGCGCTTCCGCTGTGCGACTCGCGTATCTCCTCGGGCTTGTTGTTGCCGTCGACGCAGGAGCAGTCAGTCCTGATGCTGTTCTTGAGGTCCCTTTTTGCGGTACCTCATCTTTAGAGGGGCCTGCCTCCTTGGATGCCCGTGTTATGGTAGGGGTGGGGTCCGTGTTGGCGGCTTCCCACACGTCTATGCTTCTTCGCACTGTCTTTGTGGGTGTTTTCCCCACCTCTACTGGCGATCCGGGTGACTTCCTCGCGTCTTTGGGGGATGTAGAGACGCCTCTACCTTTAACGTCCGGGGTCCTAAATCCGAACATGTTGGTGTTTATCTAAGTGCCGGTGTCGCGCGTTTGTAGAAGTTATAAACCTGTCGTGCGCGAACCGATACAGTGCGTCAATAGGGACGAAAAGTATACACAGTTACACTTAAAGCTAATAAAAATGTATGTAAATAATATATAGAGTCGCAGACTCTTGTCTCTTATTCTATTTTCCCGGCCCAGTAAGAAAGTAGCGACTTTTGTAGAGAGTTTGTCAACAGTCGTTGGGTTTTTACAATTTTGTCTCTCTCTCTGATTGTAGAGTCGCTCGGTTAAAATCGTATCTCTACCCCTATGCGGGCTCTATGGTCAATTATATACGACGAAAAAATTTTTTCCCCCGGTCTATATTATGGGTAGAGGAGGTGAAGTTACCACCGGCTCTATGTAGAGCAGTGTTGTCAGGCTCTACTTGTAGAGCTCGCCGAGCCCGTCACAATGATACCAAGCACGGCCCGCTAGGCCCACTGGTTCCCGAGATACAGCCTTGGTTATTCCCAAAGAAGAAGAAGTATACCAGAAACCAAAATTTGGTTCTTGCTATAACTCGGGAACCCCTGGTCCGATTTCGTCCGCGCTTGGACCACCGGAACCAGCCCGCCGAGCCCCACCCGTTTCAGCTATTTTCAGCCCTAAGATTTTTTGGCCTTCCAATCCGCTGCAGTCCTGGGGGATTTTAAAATATGGGCCAAGACGTCCTATCCTAAAAAAGTCCCGTCCCTGTGCGAGCCCTGGTTCCGGAGATATCGGGGCCCAAAGATTTTCAAAATGGCCGCCGACCTGTCAAACTCCGACTTTGACTTGCGATATCTCCCGAACCAGAGGTCGCAGAACGACGGTTCCTGGGTCGGGACAGACTGGTTTTTTCCCCTCTGTCCGGTCAAGCTATCTCCCAATGTCCAAAATTTTTTGGGCGGGATCCGCCCAAAAGTCGATGGCTCGGACAAAGGGGGTGTCCCACAGCCCGTTAGTCAAATCCGCAGCTCTCTGCGCCCAACGGTTCAGGAGTTATGTCAGTTTTAAGAAAACAAAGATGGCGGCCCAACTGTCAAAGTTGGGCGAAAAATGCCTCTAACTCCTCAACCGTTGGTCGCAGGAAGCCCGGGTTTCTTCTGGGTGGTTCAGCTCCACTTGCTCCACCTCGCTGTAGCGGCTAAAACAATATAGAGCAACACTCCTCCGATTCCAAGTTTTTGGGTCGGGATGGATTTTATACACAATTTGAATGTGTGCCCTGGAAATCCGGTGTTTCTATGTCCAGCGGATCCCGAGCTATGGAAGTTTTAAAATTTTGGTTCTGGTTTTAAAAAAAGGTTCTAAATTTAATATTTTCTAATTTTAAAGCTAGAGAGTCGGTTTTTGGGGATGGTCCTTAAGCAACGGTGCTTTAGAACACCCCCCCGCGGTCAAAAACTAATTATTTTAATTTATTTCCGATTTATGGTCAAAAATTGGTTAAAATTCCATAACTCGAGAACCGCTGGGCCGAAAAATCTGAAATTTTGGTG
>OX382278.1:29461560-29679375 GCA_947507595.1 Pyralis farinalis | reverse complement strand
TTTTCAGTGAAGTGGACGCTGTTGGTGCGTCGTTGATTTTCAGTAGACAAGTAAATTAGTCGCATTTCGTGCCTTTTCAAAAATGCTGTAAAAATTGCCTTCAGCGAATAGTCGCGTTTGTCCAAATACTATACCACGAAGTGTCATAGAGTTAGAAACATAGCGAGCACCATAGCCGACGTTTTAGTAACACCTACTACCCGGTACAACTGTATATATACCACAAGAGCTTTATAGATGACTGCCGTTAAGCTAAGCTTCGGTCGCTTGGAAATACTGCCCTCCATCAGTTCACATTTAGGCGATACATACTACTGTACTGGGATTACCTGATAGTACGTCCGGTACGAGCATATACAATGAATGCAGGACGTAAAAATGTCGAAAAAGCTATACAATGCGAAAGTGGAAGGATGCAGGCGCCGAGGACCAACTTGGTCGTGTTTTATCAGAATAAGATACAGGAGTCCTAGCCGCCGGCAAGCGTGCATAAATGAGCCATCAATATTAAAAAAATCGGTCAAGTGCGTGTCGGACTCGCGCACGAAGGGTTCCGTACCATTATCTATAAAAACAGCAAAAAAAATCACGTTTGTTGTATGGGAGCCCCCTTAAATATTTGTTTTATTTTAATTTAATTATTTATTCTTAAAGTGAATATATAACTAAATATTCTGTGAATATTTCAAGCGTCTACCTGTTGCCGTTATCAATATTGAGCAAAAATGAGCAAAAAAATCACGTTTGTTGTATGGAAGCTCCCTTAAATATTTATGTTATTCAATGTCTTAGTATTTGTTGTTATAGCGGCAACAGAAATACATCATCTGTGAAAATTTCAACTGTCTAACTATCACGGTTCGTGAGATACAGCCTGGTGACAGACGGACGGACGGACAAAGCGAAGCCTCAGTAATAGGGTTCCGTTTTACCCTTTGGGTAGGTAACCCTAAACAGGAGCGAAATGCGTGAGTATTGCTTCATATGGCGATCAGTGGTCTCTGCCCCGTAAGACAGTACTGGGATTACCTGATAGTACCGCTATCACAGAGCTAACGTGAAGGGTGTTGAAGGTCGCAGGACTCTTTCTACGGCTGCTTTCGACATTCCATCATCATTAATCGTACGTTGGTTCGGACATGTAGAAAGAATGCAGGATGAAAGAATGACGAACGAGATATACAATGCGAAAGTGGAAGGATGTAGAAGCCGGGGAAGGCCAAGACTTACCTACCATGACCAAATTGGTCGTGTTCTATCAGAAGGTGATGTCAGGAGCCCTAGAAACCGGTGAGTGTGCATGAAAAGTGCAATGAATGTTAAAGAAGCACGTGAAGTAAGAAGAAGCCCCGCAAGGGATTTGTCGTGAAGTTATAGATAGATTAATCGTACGTCTTAGTTTGGATTGTAAGACAATCAAATATCCCTTGGCCCTTGAAATTACCTTGTCTGTTACAAGGTTGCCCGTCAACGGCTTTTTCCCAAGAACGGCCAAAATGTCAAGTTGGATTTAACCATGAGTTATGAGTTTAGAGTGTCACGGCCACTTCCGGTAGTTCTAGTTCATCGACAAGTTTTACATAAACCTCCCAGCTATGAAGGAAATAACCTGTGGAGAGCCGATGACACCGATACTACGTAGTAACTCAACTCACTCAAGTCGGGGCTTAAAGTAGATATTTAGATGCTAAAACATGTTTTTGTAAGCACAGGGTCCTTCACCATCGCAGCCATGTGTTTTATTGGTTTATAGTACACGCAAAATTGTTTTTTTTTTGTATGTAATGTTTTATTTTTTACTTGTAGTATGGAGCCGAGACCGTTGTAAACTGGAGGCAAACAAGCGAATAGTTCACCTGATGTTAAGTGGTATAATGTTTTTGTTGTACAACGTCGGGAGACATACATACATACGGCCCACCTGATGTAAAGCGGTTACCGTAGCCTATAAACGCTCGCAATACAATAAGTATCATTCGCGCGATGCAACCTCTGCTGCTAACACAGCATCTCCATTGGAGCTTACTTGTGACCACACTCACACACAGGAACACAACGATCCTCTACGGAGTTATTTGGCTGCGGTTTTCTGTGAGGTGGAGGTACTTCCCGTGACGGGCTTTGATGCGCCCCATCTCTCTTAAAACACCCAGACCAATTCAAACAGACATGTTCATGCACACAATGTTTGTTCCGTGTGGGAGTCGAACCCACGAGCTTTGGTGTCAAGGTAGGGTAACAGCGCGTTTCCCCATTGCGCCACCGAGCTCGCTGCAATCAGTGAACGCTTGCAGTACGAGGAACATCGCTCGTGCTGTGCCACCTCGCGCACATAGGGACCCGGTGGAAGGTGACAGGGTGACAGGGACTCCGCGAGTGGAACTCCTCCTTCTTTGTAGCCCGTACCTCCACCTCATAGAAAACCGCAGCCAGATAACAACAGCTGTTGTTTTCCTGCGTGCGAGTGAGGTACCAGTGAGCTCCTAAGGAATTGCTATGTTAGCAGCAGAGGTGGCATCGCGCTAGTGATACTTAATATATTACCAGCGTTAATAGGCTACGGTACTTGCTTTACATCAGGTGGGCCGTATGCTTGTATGCCTCCCGATGTAGTATAAAAAAAAATGTAAGTGTAATCAGTAGTGTTAGAGCCGTGGCTCTACCACCGTTTCGCTGCTCTGCCGTCCTTTACAGATTTTTTTTCATACTACGTCGGGAGGCATACAAGCATACGGCCCACCTGATGTAAAGCAAGTTCCGTAGCCTATTAACGCTTGCGATATATTAAGTATCACTCGCGCGATGCCTCCTCTGCTGCTTACGCAGCAACTCCTTCGGAGCTTACTGGTCACCTCACTCACACGCAGGCACACAACAACCCTCTAGGGAGTTGTTATTTGGCTGCGGTTTTCTGTGAGGTGGAGGTACTTTACCACTCACGCTGCTTTGATGCGGCCTTACCTCTCTTAAAACATCCAGACCGAGACAAACAGACATGTTCACGCACACAAATTGTTTGTCTTGTGTGGGAATCGAACCCACGAGCGTTGGTGTCGAAGTCGCGTCATTCACGACTGAGCCACCGAGCTCGTCAATCACATAGAGTTTCCATCCTTGTATTCATTTTTTTCATAGTAAAAGTAGTATGAGTGATAAATAGCCAGCGGTGGGCGGAGCTTGCAGCTCCCGGAACGAAATCAACTGCACTTCATTAATTTGGGTCCCTTGTGAATAATTAACCTTGTGTGTGTGTGTGTGTTAGGTCGTCGGAGAGTCGTATAAATGGCTTTCCGATGTAACCCGAGCGGCATCATATGGTTACGTGCGCCGATTTGTGAAGTAAGGGCAGACACACTCGTGAGACTTTTACATATCACGTTTGACACTCTCGACAAACTTGTGGTCGGATTTTAACGAGTATTAAATACTAGCTGCGGCCCGCGTGGAGTCAAATAACGTAGCCTATGTGTTAATCCAGGTCCTAATCTATCTACGTGCCAAATTTCATTCAAATCCGTTCAGCCGTTTAAGCGTGAAAGAGAAACAAACATCCATATATACAAACTTTCGCATTTATAATATTACTAGTAGGATTGAATATTGTCTGACAAATTACACAGCGTCATCTAGCCCCAAAGTAAGCGAAGCTTGTGTTATGGGTACTAGACAACTGATAAACATATTTTTTTTTGTAAATACATACTTATTATACATAGAAAATACATAGAAAGTACATGTTCATGCACACAAATGTTTGTCTTATGTGGGAGTCGAACCCACGAGCGTTGTGTCAAAGTCGCATCAGTCACGACTGAGCCACCGAGCTCGTCAAATGTGCGACAAAAACAGTACAAAGACTGACGATCAGGTTTCGACGAGCTCGGTGGTGGAATAGCCAGCGGTCGCTACTTTAATAGGTACCGAGGTTTGTGGAATCGTATTCCGCACATGTTTGTTTGCCTTTCCATGTATTATCAGTGTGTACTCACAAAAACACTTTTGACGGACTCGGTGGCTCAGTTGTGAATGACGCGACTTTGACGCCAATGCTCGTGGGTTCAAGACACACATTTTGTGTGCATGAACATGTTTGTTAATCTTGGTCTGGACGTTTTCAGAGAGGTAGAGCGCATCAAACGAGCCCGTCTGGGGAATTACCTCCACCTCACAGAAAACCGCATTCAAATAACAACTCCCTAGACTAGAGGTTTGTTGTGTTCCTGCGTGTGAGGGAGGTCACCAGTAGGGGGTTGCTGTGTTAGCATATAAGCAGCAAAGGAGGCATCGCGCGAGTGCTATTTAATATATTACAAGCGTTAACAGGCTACGGTAACTGCTTTACATCAGGTGGGCAATATGCATGTATACCTCCCGACGTTTTACAAAAAACGTAATTATTAACGTAATATTTAAACGTAATTTCCAAGTATCCACTGCTTGGTTAGGGAACTCGACAGCGCTGTGTAATCTATGTATGTATAGCTAATTATCATAAAACACATAAATGCAGGACGAAAAAATGTCGAAAAAGCTGTACAAAGCGAAAGGAAGGATATAGCAAATGCAAGCGCGTATTTTAATATTGGCGGCTCATCTATAATGAGTTATCAATATTAAAAAAGAGAGCGAGGTGCGTAATCATTGCATCTTATGTCGATCAGGGTTCTCTGCCCCGCATGGGACGAAGATAAATATAAAGATTGAAAGCCTTATTTTACCATTGTAAACATTACGTCCCAATTATGTCGCGGCGGCAACTTACTAACCATTTTTTTACAATGAGCATTTCTAGCTGCCAGTTATTTCATAAAAATACAAAGAGATTTTGTTAATGCTAAAAAAGTATGTGTTGTGTGGCCGCCCTAATGGCTCACAGATATCGCATCCGACCGAGACGGGCACGTATCGTCGGCGACGGCGGCGAGTCACCTGACACGCGGCCTGAGATTTCATCCCGATCACAATCACAACTAAATTAAGACACGTTTTCTAGACACATGTACGGACACATGTACGGACTCATATATATCATAATACACGTGATGAAATGTTACAATTTGAGGTAGTTCAATTTTTTTATCATACGTGTATTGTGAAAATAAATTTTGAATAAAGATTACAATGTACAAAGCCGTGTGCACGGAAATTTATGCGAGAGGGTACAGCCATACAATTCTGTAAGAGCAAACATCCTTACATCCTCGGAAACATTGGCTGTTATAGCCTTGAACACAAAATTGCAATTCCTGAGTGTCGCTTTTCATGGTCGTGCGACACTAGCGCCGCAAGGCTGTCCAAACGCAGCCTTGCGGGAATTGCATTGGAATTCTACAAGGCAAACAGCCTCGCGTACGCTTATAGCGTTATAGAATACCAAATAATTTAGCCGTGATCGCAGTAGACGATGTCAAAGCTGTGACAACTGTGATCACAGCGACGCACACAGCCATTACGAGTCGCTTAGGTACAGGGGAGTGCTCGGCCGAGTAACTCCTTTTAAATGTCAAGTACTCGGATAATGTAATTTATAGTTAAAATATTGTTTTCTCAATATTATTTATGAGCTCGGTGAACGAGTGGTTGACAATGCTACTTCAATAATATTAATATGTTCTGCTAAAAGAAACAATATAATAAATAAATATAAATATTGTCGGACAAATTACACAGCGCCACCTAGCCCCAAAGTAAGCGAAACTTGTGTTATGGGTACCTACTAGACAACTGATAGACATACGTAAATACAAATACTTCTATGTATACATAGAAGTCTTTGCGTAAATACAGTTTTTTTTTCAATATGAATAGTCATAATCGAAAATAAATATATAATAATATAATTGGAGTGAAAGATTATACGACAAGGGAGAACAGCACCGCACCCCCTGCTCATCCTCTTGTCGGATGTCGGATCGCAGCCCGACCAGACGGCGACGGACGAACACAAACGAAAAACTATCAAATAAAAAATGTCAAGTATTGTTCGGTGTCTGTTGAACAAATGATTCGTTCGAGCTAAAATTCTTTTACGGCGCTATGACGTATTTGTGTTCGTCAAAGGGTCGGGAAATAGTAATTACGAATAGTTTAAATCGGCTCGGCGCAGGGTTGCCAGATCGAATCGCCGAAATTACTGAACATTTCCCAGCGAACTTTTGTTACTTTATTGCTTTGATCTGTGAGTGACAGACAGAAACACGACCAATATATAGATTTTGAATTATCATACCATACTATGTTTTAATGACGACCCTTTGCATATTTGCTTTCCGTGTGAAACCGCAATATCTACACATTTTTACGAGCTCGGTGAACGAGTGATTAACATAACTACTTTTACACCAACACTCGTGGGTTCGATTCCCATACGAACGAACATTTGTTCAAGGGAGGTAGGACGCATCAAAGCAGTCCATCTAGGTACCTCCACCTTACAGAGAACTGTAGCCAAATACCTTTTCCCCGGAGGGTTGTTGTGCTCGCACGTTATACTTAATGTATTGCAAGCGTTTGTAGACTACGGTAGCCGCTTAACATCAGGTGACCTGTAGGTTTGTATGTCTCCCGACATTGCATATAAAAAATATATACGGACTTTTTTGTATATATAAACTATGTCTATGTCTCCTTCAATGCACACGGACCTTTGAAATCAGCACATATTAGTAATAATTTTTTACCAAGAAAGTAACCTAAAACACTGGACTCAAATACCGCCGCTCGGTAAACAACCGAGCACCTGGCAACCCTGGGATGGGATAGTATCTGTGTTGAAGATAACCAGAGAAAAACTAAATGTATGCTGAATTTTTTACTTTACATCAGATGGGCTGTATGCTTTCTTGCCTGCGACGTCGTATATAATAAACGTGTTATATCTCCTTTGCTACTGAGATCTATAACGTACAGCGCTTCAATCACCTTGAACAGAAGGTCACCTTGGTGTTGAAGAAGCGGCGTGCTAGACAAAGTGACACAATTCCTCAATAAAAGACTTCTGTACTTACATCCCTTTGTTTTTCTACTTGTTAAGCGATGACTCGACTTTGACATCGACGTTAGTGACTTCGATTGCCACACAGGACAAACATTTATGTCCATGAACATGTCTGTCTGAATATTTTTAAGAGAGGTAGGCTGTATCAAAGCAGCCCGTCTGGGGAACTACCTATACCTCACAGGAAACCGTAGCCAAATAACAACTCTCTGGAGTGTTTTTGAGTTCCTGCGTGTAAGTGAGGTCACCAGTAAGCTCCCAAGGAGTTGCTATGTAAGCAGCAGAGGTGGCATCGCGTGAGTGATTTTTAATGTAGGTTTACAAGCGTTCGTAGGCTAAGGTAACCACTTTAAATCAGATAGGCGTATTTAATTTTTTCTGAAGCGTTGTACTATAATTATGTTACCCACATACTCATCCTACAATCGCATTATCGGAAATTCCTCTTCACTCATTGAAACTAAAATGGTCGCGCACTGTGCGATCTTGAGAGGATATCTTCCGTAAATTGTCAAGTTATTAACAGGAAACTTTTAGAGTTTCCCGGGGGTAGGGACGGGGAGCTGAGAATCATATGTCAGTTTGCCGTGTTAGCGTATCAAAAAAGACTTACTTCTCACTCACATGAACAGTGGCCTTCGCAATTAGCAGTTGAGCTGCGTGGTGGAGTATGCTCTAAACCCCCTCGGTTGAAGGAATACCCCCGTATCCTTGCAGTGGGATGAGTTAGGGTTGGTGTAGGACTGTAGGACAAATTGGCCACCAAAGCTACTGAAAAGGTACTCGTATTGCATTCGTTTTAAGTAGGTACTACTTAAAGTCGGTTACCTATGTGTTATAATATATAAAAATAGCTCAATAAGTTTGTATATAAATAAACATATTGTTTTTTTTTATAAACAAATCAACGTTAAAACAGAAATAACCAGTACCGCCATCTAGTGTGTTTATTGTCAAGTAATAAACAAGAACGTCTAATTGACGTAGTTTACACCGATGAAACTAGATGGCGCTGCACGTTGCACAATGACATCGCGATTGCATAAAAAGAAAAAGCTTTCACACAATGATGAGAATGAAGGACCGTATGAAAATATGTAATGGTTTAAAATAATACTAAATTACTTTATTTTATTCATTTAAACTTTATGTGCCGTTAATGCCGTTGTCTCAACACAGTAGAATACCTTTGTGAAGACCGATTATCTATTCTTCAATATTCTTTTTTATACAACGTCGGAAGGCGAAGCATATGGCCTACCTGATGTAAAGCGGTTACCGTAGCCTATGAATGCTTGTAATACATACATTACAATACATTAAGCATCACTCACGCGATGCCTCCTCTGCTGCTAACACAGAAACTCCTTAGCAGTTTATTGGTGACCTCATTCACACAGGATCACAACAACCCTCTAGGGAGTTGTTATTTGATTGCGGTTTTCTGTGAGGTGGAGGTACTTCCCCAGACCGTACCTCTCTTAAACACCAAGACAAACAAACATGTTCATGAACACTAATGTTGGTCCTGTTTGGAAATCGAACTCACAAGCGTTGGTGTGAAAGTACCTAATGCAACAGCGCGTTTCGCCACTGTGCCACCGAGCTCGTCGAAATGTTGTTACCCTGCACTGCCTGCCCTTAAATCTATTCACGCCCTTTTGGAAGAACCTTACGCTGTAATCACTGGTAGAACTTCCTTAATAACCGAACTACGAAAAAGAAAGAATTCATAAGCATTTATAATCCAGGTGTATCATCTATAGAAAAAAAACTTAAGTTCAGCTATTAAAATAGATACCGTGTGAATACGTGTCGTGAGAAAACGGTCTTCAGTGTGTAATGTGAGTACTTATTTATTACGGCCACATGTTGCGAAAAGTTAAGTGGTCGCAAAAAAACCTAGTTTATAATACCTACATGCTTACCACGTGGAGCTGTCCAGTGCACTTGGCAGCAAATTAATAATAATATACAACTGAACTAGCTACGGCCCGCGGATTCGCCCGCGCGTATGCCGGATCCTGTACGAAACGCTTTTCTACTTTCTCTGTATTTCCTGTGCTCCTTGTTGTAAGGGTCGTATGGTGATGTGGAATAGCCATAATCTTCCTCAAGAATTATGCTAGCAAACAAACAAACTATTCCGTTTTATGTACTAGTATAGATAGGTAAATACATTGGCGTCAGTTTGTTTGGAATTTGGTTAGATTCTTTTATGCATGCTCCATTTTGCTCGGAGATGTACAGAGTTTGAGTTACGTATTCGTTGAACATAATATTGTTATTGTAAAAGATACCATCGTTTTTCGTGTTAATCTAATAGGGTAGGTTAAATAATGCCGATCGCAGAGGGCACGTAAATCCGTCCCGGCTGTTGTCGATAGAGAACAGTTTTTAAGTCAGTAATCATATACTCGAAATGTATGCTCTCAATCCATTGGATTGAATGGAGATGAAAAGGGGTAAATTAGGGGGATTAGCTATGATTCATCACTCGTACAACTAGGACAACATCATCTACACGTGGTGTACCATAATCGTTAGTGAACAGGTTTTGAAAACACAATTTTAGACGTTCAAGGCTTTAAATGCGTGGTGGCCTGCCGCTTCCTGCTGAGCAATAGGGAGCAGCCCGACTAATGAAGTATTTCATTAGTGTACCTTGTTACCGAAGCCCTGAGGGTTGAGTTTGTGCAAATTAACGAGGTCACTAAGAGTTGATGATAAGCTGCTTGCAGCCGGGGTGTACAGCGCGAAACTCTTCGTGTTGTTAGCGTCCCAAAATAACGGAAAACGCTTTATATCAAGCGGATTGTGTGCTTGTATGCCATCCAAAATGCTACAAATAAAAAATCCTAGGTACATCGTATTTTGTGGTATTTCTAGAAAGAGGCTGAACGGGAGCAATGCTTGAGAGATACATTTGTCTAAATGCTACGGTAGTTCCAATCCATCAGGTACAAAAAAAAGGGAAAAGGCATTTTGTAAAAATAAAAATTTATTTCAAAAATGTTTATCTATGTGTTACAAAAGTCTACATTCGTCTCACGAAGTATAAAGGCTAACAGTGTAATTAATATAACATACAATTAATATCACAGCATCATAGTTTGGGGTTTTATATGTTGAACAAGAATATAGAACAAAGTAAAACATGTAGTGCCGACAAAAGGCTCAACCATTCAGAGCGTCCCTGTAGCCGTGTATGACATCTACCTCAGTTGTCAAGTTTCGAGAATACAACATCGAAAGCTCAGACCAAATATTATTGGTCTGAGATCGAAAGTAGTTGAAATTAGGTTCATTTCCATACAAGTCGACCCATTAACATCGTGTTATATAAAGCCAAACACAAGGCACCTTGCTTTGAGGTCGAATTAATGAATAAATATTAAACATATCACTATGTATCTAATATGTGATGAATCTATTCACATTTTGTTCTTAACATTGTAATCGGAATGTTGAGTTGAGCTTATATTATATTATAATATATTCTAATTAACATACATTGACTACTTAAATCAACATAATACTATAAAATCGGCAATAACTATATGGCGGCTCATATTTGTTACTTTATTGCGGTATTAATTCTTTCAACCTGCCCGCAGGTGTCTGTAGTACTATGTGGCTCACCGTCGTATTTAGATCCAATGACGGCCTCGTATTCCCGTGGTGCGCAGTACTGTACTGATTGGTGAAAGTAGCTCCGGAGAAAAGGGATATAGTAAAGAGATATTTATTTAGGAGCTTCCCCTCGTTGGGAACTCCCCCGTGCGGACCACCGCAAACATACAACTACACCCTAATTGAGGGACGACAGCTTTGGCAGTGGATAGCGACTCCTCTGCGATACGTCTCGTGTTGAAAGCATTTTAAGTCATCATAATTGTTTCATCATAATTATAAGGTCCACGTATCTGTTTGTGTTTCTGTCTGTCCGAGCCCCGCGTTTTTAAATAGCTCGTATAGCACAAATGTAACACCTATGTGTGACCACGTTACGTCTGTAGCCCGACAGACGGACCTCATACGTGTGCTAAACAAATTCTAAAGTCAACTATTCCATAGTTACTGAAACCACGACAACAAATCCAGTGGATTGAACACCTGCAGCTGGGTGTCGGTCCTCCTACTCCGGCTTCCACTCTCAGATTTATACAAAAACATCCCCCGGGAGCCCGCGCTGCAAGAGTATCCCACCACAGTCTCATTACCACTGCACTGCCCTCGAACTAGTTCCGTCCAAGAGTTGCATTTCTTACCCATCAAGGATCTGTCATTCATCACGGACTCTGAATATAGTCTCCAAGCTTGCGCATGATCGCACTCCAGCGTTATACCCCTGTCTCTACATTCTGGTTGTTTCACCGACACCCCGTTAATATAAACATCTGCATGACCAACTGGGTGCTCCAAACCTAGTATTCCAGCACTAGAGTGGACTACTTGAACGAACTGAGCATCCCTTTGATCTAGTCTGAAATCCGAAGATCGAACAAAACATGGTCTAGCGGGGTCCAGCGCTGTGATCCTCCCCAGTTTGTCATTCAACCCCCTCTGCACCAATTTCCCAGTGATTCCAGCTACGTGAGCACCTAAACTGAATCCTATCAAGTGTATTCCTGATAAAGGCATCCCTTCTTTGTACGTGTTCTTAATGAAGGTGTACAGAAGGTTTGCAATAGCCTTAACTCTCGATGCTGAAGAGACATATCCTCTAGCAAACGCGAGACGCGTGTCCACGACTAAAACTATGGGGTTTCTTCTCAGTAGCGAAGTGACGAGAGCATTGGAGGCCTCATCGTTTGGAGAATTCCACCAGCCAGGGATGTAGACGATGAGGGCCGTAGGGCGGGGGTGTTCTCGTAGGCGTAGATGGCCGTTGGCGATGCGGTAGGATCGCCGGCCGCTCCGGGTGAACTCTACCAAATCCAGCAGCGGGAGTTCGGTTGTGAACTGGCGATTGAACAGAATCTCCAAGGGAAGAAATTCACCTGGAACATAAATTGGAAATAATTGAGGAAGGTAAAATATTAAGCAGATAGAAACAATTACAGAAGTTCGGCAAAACATTCGAGTGAGCAGCAACTGCCTACAGCGGTTTGACCACTACTAACCCCTTTTGACCGCTGCGGGTCTTCAGGAACATTAAAAATGGGAGGTTTCAAGACCAGATGCCGATAATAAAAAAGAAAGGAGACTTATTATTGTTATTTAAATACGCAATAAAAACCCTTGACAAAACATTGGGAACATGTCATGGCGAGACACCATCGGTCGCGAGCCGAGTTTGTTCAGTTAATTGAACGAGTCAAATTTTCAAGTAACTTGATCTTCACTTTTTGTGGCGATATGATATTTTGGGCGGGGGAACCATACAAAGTTTGTATATCTTGAATTTGTTTTCCATGCATGCCATGGTTAGATAGCGTCAGTCAAGGCAGGCAAGTGCGAGTCGGAGTCGCGGTGGTTCTGTTCTGTCTTGGACTGCGTAACTATGTTTTTTTTGTGAACCGTCGGGTGATATACAATACAATACAACCATTCGATCCGCCTGGTGTGTTTACTTACTTACTTGTGTTTACCGTAGCCTTTAAACGTTTGCAATACATTAAGTATCGCCGCTATGACACTTGTGCTGCTGACACAGCAACTCCTTAGGAGCTAACTGTAACCTCACTCACTTGTAGGAACTCAACAACACTCCAGGTAGTTGTTATTTGATAATTGGAGGAACTTTGCCACGCGGATTACTTTTATTTCCCCCACTTCTCTTAAACCTACCCAGACCAAAACAAACAGACACGTCATGCAGACAAATGTTTGTCCTGCGGGAATCCAACCGCCGAGCATTGGTGCAGTGTTTTAACCACTGCGCCACCCAGGTCGTCAAAATATTTGTTAAGGATGTTTTATGGTTTTTAAACAGAGCAAAAAGCTGTGTAAATATTGTTAGAGACAGCTGTAGGGAAGGAGTTGTGCCATACAAATTTCTTTTTAGGGTTTTGTTGTCTGTCTGTGTGTTTGTTCGTCTGTATGTATCAAGAATTTACAAATCCAAAGCTCGGGGATTCTTAGAATTGGCCTTACGTTATGAAATTTGACACAAAACTAGAGAAACTAGATCTGATGGCACAAGGACAGAGGAAATTTGAAAATTGTCTTTTTGTAGGTATATTTGTCTGTCTATTTATACATTGGGCCGTTGACCAAGGATCGTGGAGTTTGGTAAGATGCAATGTACTCACAGTTGACCAAAGGAGTTGAAATTTTGAAAAGAGCATGTAAAGAGCCATTTCGAAGTTTTATATATCTGTATGCATGTATGTTAAGAAACTGTTAATCAAAACTTCAGGGTACCTACTTACTGTTAACTAAGGTCAAGGTAAAACAACACAAGTATGAGAAAAATATTCTAAGACCGCTATTTAATACCAAGATGTTGTTATGTATTTAGAATACACTAATTATATTATACCTATAGTTACTTATAGTTAACTTTTGAACTTTTTCTTGAAATTTGAAATAAGGGAAGTGGGACGCCAATTTTGACGAGGTACGGAACCCTCGGTTTGCGAGTTCGACTCACATTTCATCGAGTTTTAAGGTTACGTAAACAAAAACGTGAGGTAGACCATATCGACGGTTGAAAGGCTAATTGATCCAAGCGACATTTTTTGCGATATTGAGTTATATACATATTTGGAATCAGCGAATTTTTCTCTATCATTTGAACTAGGTTTCAAATTTTTATGAGCACTTTTTTGGCGCTTGACACCCAAAGCAAATTAGGTCTCATTTTAGAGGTCATTGATCCAAGCGATATAAAATTGGACCAATTTGAGGACCCAATGACTTAAGCTGTTTAGGCTTTTTTCAATTTTTTATCGCATGTCTGTTGGGTCATTTTTGTCACAAACTTTACAACAACTAAAGCGCGTTAAGACATATAACTTTTACTCTATATACCTGATTGTGTCGCTTAGCCCAATTTGCATTCCATATGAATAATGAGCTATGTCGTTTGAGCCACTTTGCTTTCCATCCGAATATTAAAATATGTCGTTTGACCTATTTTGCTTTCCATCAGAATAATAAATTACGTCACTTGGACTATTTTAACTTGGATCTTGTTTTATATTTTACGACGGTTGCAACGTTTCGTCCTGATGTCAGTGTATATTATTTTGGTAATTGCATTATTTTACCAAACCGAAATTACAGAGCATGATTACTTGAGCCATCAAAAATCTAATAAGGTGACTTAAATTTAAGTCATTTGGAATAAAGCTTATTAGTTGCGCGCTGAGTATTGTTGTGACCGTTACTCAGATATTTCCCCCCGCTGTCGTCACGCGCCAGCAGTGAGCGGATTAAGTTATGCTCGATCCGAAGACGGCTGACTCTTTTTGTGATGAGTATAAATTATCTTGTTTTGAACGAAACTTTGAGTAGATCTCAAATCACATTCGTCATAACCAAATAACGCGTATTTAGTTATGACGAATATGATTTGACATTTTGACATTTCTTAGATTTCAAAGAATTTAAATGAATTTATCGCATTTTCTTTTAGTTTACATTAAGATTATTAGTTATACCTTTACCAAATAATATTGAAATTGAAATTTAAAAGCGTCAGTAGACGTGACTAAGGATTAAGGAGTTGTCAAATAGGTATGTAAGGATTTATAAATGGTTTTGTATCGTGTATAAATGGTATTGTATAAATCGTGTTGATTTCGTTCGTTAATATGTACATCTTTTTTTTTATATACTACGCCGGGTGGCAAACAAGCATACGGCCCGCCTGTTGTCACGCGGTTACTGCCACCTATGAACGCATGCAACAAGCGTCGAATCGAAATTGTTATTTGGCTGCGGTATTCTGAGAGGTGGTGGTACTCCCCCAGTCTGGCAGCTTATAAATTACGCTGTGCCCTACGAGTGAGGTGAGGGGATGGCTGTGTCTCAAAAATAATGGTGAGCCACTTATACCGTAAATCGATTGAATAAATAAATATTGAAGGACGAATTACACAGGGTTATCTAGTCCCAAATTAAGCTAAAGCTTCTACCATGGGTACTAGATAACTGATAAACATACTTAAATACTTATTTTTGTAAATATATACTTAAAATACATAATAAACACCCAGACCAAGACAAACAGATATGTTTATGCACATAAATGTTTGTCTTGTGTCGACAAAGAAGACTTTCAATGGGATTCTACATCTTGGAAGGATACAGGAGATGAATCTACGTCTAGTGAAACTAATAAACTGCAAAAGAAGAAAAAGCTTAGCGTAGATAATGGAAAAGTGGGTGAGGTTGGAGTAAGAAAGAAAACAATAAATAATCGAAAAATAGCGAAAAATTCGAGAGAAATTATTTCGAGAGAATTAAAAAGGATGGATCTATTGCAAAATCTAGATCTCTGCGACCTAATCTATATCTGGACACAACGTGTGGTAACAACTGTAAAGACATAAGCGAGGAAAAAAAAAAAAAATCTTCCGACTATTTTTGGGGACTATTCTCACAAAGAAAAAAGGATCTATGACTTCCAGAGGTACAGTAAAACGAAAAAGACCAAAGGAATCTAGCTATAGAAAGAACACCTATTACTACTTTATAAATGATGGTGAAGGTCGGCGAAAAGTATGTATGAAGTTTATGATGAAAACTTTAGATGTTAGTCACAAATATATCACATACACATTGGCCAGTGCCTCTTCTGGGTTGTCAAAAGAAGAGAGCAGAGGTAAAATTGTTCCTAAAATAAAACCCCCCCAAATAGTAAAAGATTCAGCTATAAACTTTAACAAAAGTTTACTGGCGTTGCCATCCCATTACTGTCATAAAGACAGTACTAGGTTATATCTTCCCACCGAGTTCAAGAACATAAAGAATCTTTCCAGAATTTATAAAGAAGCACAGACTTCTCAGGGCATCGATGTTATTGGTGAAAAAGTATTTCGTGACCTTTTCAACAAAGACTTCAACATTGGTTTTCACGTCCCGAAAAAGGATAAGTGTGTCAAATGCTTACGTTTTGAAGGACAAAATGAAAATCTCGAAAAGATGAATCATTTGAAACAAAAAGAAGCCTCCAAAAAGAGACTAGCTTTTCATCGTCAACTGTGTAAGAAGAATAAATCCATGCTTTGTACTTCTTTTGACTTACAAAAGGTGCTGAATACACCGCATGGGGAAAGCATGCTACTCTTTTATTCAAGGAAATACACCGTATACAACCTGTGTTTTTACGAAACTGGTACAAGAAATGGTTTTTGTTACACGTGGGGGGACACCGAAGGGAAAAGAGGGGGTAATGAAATAGCTACAATACTACAAAAGTATATTGCAGCCGTTGATTCACGTGGCTCTATCACAAGTTTAATTCTGTATTCAATCTCGTGCCCAGGACAGAACAAAAACAAGATCGTATTGGCCGCCATACACAATGCACTGTTAGAAACAAATCATATTGAGACCATACAGATAAACTATCTTCTTCCGGGCCACACTGAGATGACAGTGGATAGTATCCATGCCACAATTGAAAACTCTATTAGAAATATTATAATATGAGCACCCTCACAGTGGCCAACAGTTTTTTTTTTCAGTTGGCTCGTAAAGAACCTGGCCCATATTTCGTACAAACGCTTACCCATAACGACTTCAAGAATTTCGAAGAGTTATCTGAAAAATATTTGAAAGGTAACTTAACGGGTAAGGTTAGCAAAATACGACGACATGTGGCGACATTCAAAAAATCGTCTCCAAATGTCCTGACAATCAAATACAGCATGATTGATGATGCTGAGAAAGATACTATATGAATAATTTCAAGGCTAAAGCTAATTCAACAAAAATATAAAACAGATTTGCCTATAACTACTATGAAATACAAAGACTTGAAAAAGTTATGCGATACAGGAGTTATACCAAAACTATTTCATTTAGAATACTCGGGATTTTCTCATCGCAACGGAAAAGATGTTTTGCTTGAAACAGATATTGAAGATGAGATAGAAACCACAACGATAGCATCTGATTCTATTAATAAGGAATAAGAAGTATGAGACTCCTTATTCCTTATTAATTAATATTCTTAATTCCTCCTACTATAAATTATTTTGTTAGTAACTGTTGTTATTACTTATGATGACAGAAAGTAAAGTTTGTATATTTGATTACTTTTTGAACCAAAAGTGAAAACCACTTTTGGTACCTAAATAAAAACAATTAAAAATAGTTATTTTTTGTTTTTCATAAATTTAAATAATACAAAAGCAAAACTTACTATTATTATTACTTTGCTTATTATTACTTTGTTACTTAAAAATAATTGTAGCTTCTATGTAGAAACTGTTATTGTTGTCAGTTATTTCAAGATAAACTTTTAAATCACCAAATAGTTTTGAAGTTTTAATTTTAAAATAATCCTACCCAACATTTATTTAGAAATATTTTATTGACATGGAAGAAGAATGATGATTTAAGCACCTACTTCCACTTTGACAATAGTAAAAGTTCATTTTGCTTCATTCTGTTGGTTAAACTGATGGTCGTGTGCATTAGGTTACTCTACTCTGATTTCATTCTCCTATGTTGTTTAAATTCATGTGACATATTCTATATACAGAAGATGCGGTGCATAATCCATTTTTCCTTGTTTTGGTACATATTGGTATTGGTGACTGGACCAATTTACTTTTAGCTGTTTTATGTGGCGCATGCATTTGAACTATTTTATCTTACTCTACATTCGATGCATGTTGGTTCAACCGACATAAATTTCGTGAAATAATACTAATTTATTAACAGAAATGACTCTGAGAACTTCCGCATGTACTTACGGATATCCTGTATTAATTAGATCAAAATCTATTCAGTAGTTGTTTTACAATGATTTTTTTTCGAAATTAAAAATCTTTGAACCGCTCTCCTGCAACTTTTACAAAAAGTCGCTTAGCTCCATTAGCCTTTCAACCATCGATATGGTTTATTGTTACCTTAGTGGTAAAAAAAGATTAATTTCGTATTTGTTTGTTTTTTTTTGTATGTCGGGAGGCATACAAGCGTACGGCCCAGCTGATGGAAAGCGGTTCATCATCATCATCATCTCAGCCTGTATTCGTCTGCTGAACATAGGCCTCCCCTCAAGAGTACCACTCGTCTCGATCCTGTGCCACCTGAATGTCACCTACATGTGTATGTGCCACATGCACCTGGAAAGCGGTTACCGTAACCTATTATCGCTTGCAATAATTTAAGTATCACTCGCCCGATGCCACCTCTGCTCCTAGCGCAGCAACTCCTGAGGAGCTTACTGGTGATCTCACTCACACGCAGGAACACAACAACTCGCCAGGCAGTTGTTATTTGACAGCGGTTTTCTGTGAGGTGGAGGTGCTTCCTCAGATGACCTGCTTCAATGCGCCCAACCACTCTTAAAATAAAATAAAATGTAAGCCTCGTCAAATGTTAATGCATTCGGCGACGTTTTAAGAGAGGAACGCGTCAAAACAGCCGACTGAGGAAGTGCCTCCATCTCATCGCAAGAAAATTGCAGCCAAATAATAACTTTCCACAGGATTGGTGTACTTCTGTGAGTGAGTGAGGTTACCAGTAAGCTGCTAAGGATTTCTTTTGATACTCTGTGTGCTTTCATGGGCTACGGTAATCATTTTACGTTATGTCTAGTTACTTGACTTGTTCACCGAGGTCACTGATCTTCACATCTGATGCTCATGTATGGATATAGCGAGCAGGTTATTAAACCGGAAGTGACGTCACGACCAGCTGGCGTGTATTGTTGTATATTGTGGTCACGTTCTTGTAAATATATTATAATGGTTACACCAATATGTTAAGTTGAAATAAATAACTACTGGCGAGCTCGGTGGTCGAGTGGCGATGGCTGTATCGCAGGTTCGATTCCCACACAGTACAAACATTTCGCGCACTAACGTCTGTTTATCTTGGTCTGGGTGTTCATAAAAGAGGCAAAGCGCATGATAGCAGCCCGTCTGTAGAAGTACCTCCACCTAACAGATAACGGCAGCCGGATAACATCTCCTGGAACATTATTATGTTCCTGCGAGTGAGTTACCGGTAAGCTTCTAAGTAGTCGCTGTGTTAGCGTTACTTTCCATATCGCAAGCGTGATAGGATTTAATCATTAACATCTGGTGGGCCGTATGCTTATTTACCTCTAGTTGTATAAAAAAAAACAGTGTACAAAAATACGTCTGTTCGTCTTAGTTCAGGTGTTTTGTATGTATAACAATGCACACATGCATATATCGCGTCTTATGGCGCTCGATTCTCTCTGCCTATCCCGCAAAGGAACTGGCCTGAAGATAAAAAAGATAAAAATCATTTATTTGCCATTAGGCCCTTATACGTCTTACATTCTTTAAATTAGATCATATTGTATCTTAATAATTTTCCATAGTTATTTTTTTAAGTTTTAATCTCTCTTTTTTAATCTACCATCATTTCGAAAATTACCATTGGCGAAGAAGAAATGACAAAAGAAACTTGCCAATATGGGTCTTGTTTTTTTCATCGTCAATAAATATATTACAATAAATATATGTGAGTGTACATATGGTCATATCAAGTGGAACAATTAAAGATGTATTAACACATGTGCTGAATCATTTCCAAACATCTCTGTCAGTTAGATATTCATCGATTCGATCGAGATATACTATACATGTATATATTCACAAAAAATAAACGTATCTACATATGTAGGCACAAGTTTTATTTCGACGGTGGAGGGCGGCGTGAATACTCCGGAAGTACGTATTTATTTAAGCAAGGTTTATTTATGATGAGAACGACCTCGCTATTCACCAAACATGTGTTATATTCGCATTTTTTTTAAAATTGCCAGTTGGTAATCGGACACACGGGCTGCCTCATGTGAAACGGCTACTACAGAATATGAAGGGAACGTACCAATGCAGCCCCACTGGGAAAGTATCCACCTTTCAGAGAACCGTAGTCAAATTAAAACTCCATAGAGGGTTGTTGAGTTCCTGTGAACGAGTGGCAGCCCGCTAGAGAAATACCAGACTTTGTACAGTCGTCGTCTGTATGGGTACCTCTGTCTCACCTATTTCTACCGTCAACCAGCTGTATTTATATAGTTGTTAAGTGAGGTTACAGGACAGCATGAAGAGGAGCGTACCTCACGTATTTACATCTCCTGCTATCGCAGTTACTCCTTAAGAGTGGTCCCAATCACTCGCAAAAACACAACAATGGACGTTGTATTCAGAAGCATTCTGTGAGATGGAGGCACTACCCCAGTCGGTGATGGTCTACCCTACCTTTCTTTCGTTCGTTTATTAACAGGGTGCACCACGTGCAGGTGACTTTGGCTCTACAGGTGATAGGCCACCTGCACCTTACCACCTGTAGCAAAACATTTTTCATTTCTTTTGCTCGGACAGTAAGCATTTCAGTACCTAAAATCTTCACACCAAATCCCTTGCGGGGTAGACAGAGAGACCATTTTCAATATAGCGGGAGAAAAATAATTCTCTTACTGGGGAATAAATTACTTTTTTTTATTGATGCACTCAACACCGAAATTAACCATGTGTAGTTTTTTTTTATACTACATCGGGATGTAACAAAGGGTAACCGTAGCCTATCAATGCTTGTAATACATTTAGTATTACCTATTCGCCCGATGCTACCTCCGCTGCTAACACGACAACTCTTTAGTAGTCCACCAGTTACGTCACTCACACGCAGCAACACAACAACCCTCTAGCCTTATTTGGTTGCGGTTTTCTGTGAGGTGGAGGTACTTCCCCACAGAAATGGGGGATGTATTAATTTAATTATAAATTCCTAACAAGCTTTGATGCGCCCTACCTCTCTTAAAAAATGGTTGCGAGTTTAACACCATAGAATAGTTTCTCTCTAGATAGAGAAATAGAAACATCGTAGGTTCCGAATAAATAAACTTCCCTGTAACAAATCTTTCAGGGAGTTATTATTTAGCAGAAGTATTGTTTGATGTACGAAGAGAGCTCGATAACGTCGCTGCGCATGTCATTCGAACCGGACACGCAAGTTTAGTAACGTCGACTGCAGCCTGTCTTTGGATGGGTCCATCTTATCTCTTCTAGCTAGCTTCTCTAATAGGAAGAGACTCAAAATTTTCACCGAATGTAACATGCCATTATTATAACTATCGCCATTATAATAACAAATAATATACATAAAAAAAGTTGAAATTGAATCGGGTGTCCATACAAGAAACGTATCTTATTCGTCGTTTTTATACACGGTGGTACGGAACCCGCGTGCGTTTCGGACTCCCCCTTAGCCGGTTTTTTTTAATGAACTCCACCCAATTTCAAAATACTGCATCCAAAGAATGCGAAAAGAAAACCCTGTTGCTGATACTCTGCTATTAGTGTATTTTCATACCGGAGTGATCTCTTCGGCCTGGACATCACAATGAAAGATCCTTGTTTTGAATTTATTATAATATATAGGACTCCGGGAATCTAATGGTAACAGCCACTTTGAGAGCCTCGGGTTCATTGCTGCTCGTACGTTTGTGTACATAAACATTATTGCCTCAGAATAGGTGCTCTTTTGTGTTTTAAAAACGTACTTTCAAAAAAGTATTTGTGTCTGTTTATTTAGATATTTAGTACTCGATGTGGAGTTCTGTCTGCTTATCCTTGGAATTGGCATGAAGTTAAAGATACACAGAAATACCGAATATAAGCTTTCCTTACTTTGGGATTAGGTGCTGGTGTGTAACTTTGTTGAAAAGAACATTGCAATCTTACTGATAAAAAATCCTAATTTGAGATGTTCCTATTGTGATTCGCGAGGTGATAAGGTTTTCTTTGTCCTGGGCTTGGAATTGAGCGAACAGGTTCTGCTAATTAACAAACAAGGCTCCGGTGTGGTAGGGCTCATATGAGCAAGCAACAACGTTACTTAAACACCAACGCTCGTGGGTTCGATTCCACACACAGAACAAACATTTGTGTGCATGAACATGTCTGTTTGTCTCGGTCTGGATGTTTTCTAGAGACCTATGCTACTTTAACTACTTTACATCAGGTGGTCCGACGTTCCGACGTTGTATAAAAAAACACGAAAACATACAGTCACGTTGAACATTTCTTAGTTTATGGGTTTGGTAAAAATAATGGTATCGACATTTTGTTAATGATCAATAAAATAGTGAGGTTACGTCAATATATCGATCAAATGGGCCGGAAGCGCTTCCGGAAGGATTCTCGAACACACATACACGCACACACACACAAACACGTACAACTGGCAGACGCGGTCTTCACCAGCTCCTCGAAGTTACTCGCCAGGAACGGCGGCAGGACGGCGGCGAGAGGGCCGAGGGTGTCGGCGAATGCCGCTGGTGTCAGCGATATGAGAAGAACTGACACCAGGGCGACCGGGCAGGCGCGCGCGCGCATCGCATGTACGGACGGACGCTTACATAACGGTCAATATAAACAATAAAGATTTGTAGAATACCCTTGATGTGTAGTGATGGGCCGGCGCGCGACGCACGACGCGCGACGCACGACGCGCGGCGATCGGCGGTTTAATAAACACTGCGGTATTTTCTTGAACGTGATTTTCTAACGTTTTGTGGTTTATTAAAATACCATTTGAATGGTTATAACCCCTAGGTTTGTTATTTTTTAATATTAAATTACTATTTCTGAACAAATTACTAAGCTCAATCTAAATCCAAATTGTAGGTAATTGTAAAATATTGTGAAATGATTGTCTTATGCCGAAACGAACGAAGTAGGAGCTCATATAATAGTCTGATTGGAGAAGTACCTCTAAATCGCTGAAAACTGCGTCGAAATAACAACTCTGTAAAGAGTTACTTATATATTAGTATAGATAAAGAAAAGGGAATAAGAAAGTTTAATACCTGTGATTTTATCATTTCAGATATAGTAACCCATATATTAAACAACATTATAATTAGATCATTAATTATTAATTATGCTTAGCTGCTGGGAGCGTGCAGTTTACAGCAGCGAAGAATACGGGGACAATTTATCCTATCCGCTATCATTTTCATCATTTTTATTATAAAATACTAGTTTGTAAAATAAAACGTCCCACAATTAAGACTCATTGGAAGTTATCGACATGATGGCATCACTACCGCGGCGCGGGCGTGCAGCGCCGGCCTTCGTCTCCAAACTCCGATGAATCTAGTATCGCGGGATCCATGAATCCGCATTGTTAGCGCCCCCTCGCTGAGTGCTATAACGACATTAACAGTGCTGTTCGTGCTGCATGGACTTGATAATATGACACGAACCGTCGGACGAGGCCTTTACCACTGTTATATTCAACCTCGATGTGATAAAATTAACATTTATAACCATCCAAGGCGCAGGCAAACCGAGTGCCAAAATAAATTGGATTCTCAAAAATTATAAAACGTACTCTTCAACACATGTTCCGATTTGATCGTGGCATTCACTGTGCACTCGTGTATCCTTTACGTTCGTCTCAACGTTGGTAAATACCGACGACCCCTCACACACGTTCGCAGATCTCAGATCTGTGAAAGTCACGAGTAGTTCGGGCATACTCTTTGCCTTGCCGCTTGCTCTTTCATTCTTCTTGAACTTTTGTAATAAGATAAAAATCATTAAACAACACCAGTTTCTGTTATATAGTTAGAGACCTCTGGCAGAAAAGTATGTTTAATTTATTTCATTTTGTTCGGAAAACTTACAGTATTTTTCATCACTACTTACATAAATAAAAAGATATCTCTGTTAGCTCATATTATATATCAATATATACTTATTTGCTAGTTAGTTAAAACAAGATCTAATGTGACCTGGCCTTAGACTAGTTTGGGAAGGTGTTTAGGAGTAGCAACTGTAAAAGTGTGTGATATTAAATAAATCGAACTCAGAATAGTCAATGGATTTGTTAGAGAAATTTGTAGATCGTACGAAGAATGAGTTACTCCTGTAATCAGTGGAACTGTGCGGGCTACTCGTACGAGTACTACGAGGTATACAAAGCGGTGTGGTCAAAGGATGTGCCATAATGTTGTATTGCTAGTACTAAGGTGACAAACAAGTACATAGTGACTGCCCGATGGAAAACGGCCGCCCTCCTGTTAAGGTTATCGTAGCCTGCGGTTGCTGCAATGCTTGAAGTATCGCTCGCGCGATGCCTCCGCCGCCAACTAACACAGCAACCCCTCAGTGGGTTATTATTTAGCTGCCGTTTTCTGTAAGGACATCCTCGGTAGTCTACTTTGATGCACCCTGTCTCTTTTAACTATAGAGTTACCGTAGCCTATGGCTACTCGTGACAATACGAGATGGCACCCGTTCAAGGCCGACGACTCTGCGGAAGCTGACGAGTCCATTAACTGTACACTGATTTTGGAACTGTACAATTCTATAATCAACTGATTCTATAAATGAGACTCAAACTGTAAAATACCGAAATGACTCTGCTTAAACCATACTAACTCAAGTTCGGAAGTTCTGGACATCCGCGAAGATATGAAACGCCGACGGCTGCGGCGACTTGCCCAACCGGCGACTTGACCAACGAGACGTATTGCTGTGTAGAATGTTAAACACACAACACAAAAATGCACAGTAGTCGGTTAAAATATAATCGAACTTGACCGTTAGCTGGCGATACGTGTGTTTCGGCCTAAATCAGCTATTTGGCCGCCTGCAGCCATTTGGCATACGAATGCCGAGGATTGAGCTCACCCTCCCCGCCCCCTGTCACCCGCTCCCGACCCGGACGACGTTTATTTGAACTGCTGTTACGATGACTCCCCGTTAACATTAGGGTTGGCGATTTTGAAATTTTTTCTCCCTTTTATAAATATTTCGTAAGTCCGGTGTCTAAATGTTTCTCTCGGGAAATTGAAAGAATACAAAACATCGATTTGCAAACCGGTGCCACTATTAGTAGACCAGATGATAATCTTCAGTGTTCGATTGACCTGTGTCGCACAGACGGGGTGGAGTGATAAGCCTACGTCATCAGTCGATGTAGCTAATGGCGTAGTGGTGGATTGTACGGACAGATTGCACAAAGAATGTTGAAGCGATGTAATCATACGCCTTTTCGACTCCAGCATGTGCTAATCTCGGGCCTTGTTGTTGCCTACAATAATATTGTCGCTGACAACCCTACACTACATTTACGTACACGCTATGCGATCATACCTAAATTGAAACATTAGTAGCTACTAATCACGTGAACGTAACATAGATGATCAAGAGATGTTATCTATTTTACTACAGTAGCGGTAGTAAGCTGACATATACTCATATTTATGGTACCTAATATCAATGGATGATTTGAAAAATAGCTACATTGGAATGTTTTTTTTCAGCACTTTATTTTCGCCAATCGTCGTCGTTCCGAAATACGTGTATATGTAAAAAAGAAAAATTAGAACTATCTGTCTAAACTTCACGCCAAATAGTTTGTGGTAGGCAGGGAGAACCGAGCATGACTCGATCCTTACCCACCTCACTCGTTTCTTTAACATTCATTGCTCTTCTCATACACGCTCGCCGGTCCACGAGAGCCCCTGGTACATACACGATCAATTTGGTCATGGTAGGTTAGTCTTGGCCTTCCTCTGCTCCTACATCCTTCCACTTTCGCATTGTATATCTATTTTGTAATTCTTTCTTCCTGCATTATTTCTACATGTCCGAACCAACAGAGCAGGCCTCTTCTTATTTCAACACCGACATTCTCTTTCAGTCCAACTCTACTTCGAACATCATTTGGAAAACGATCTACAAGCTTTAAAAATCAGAAGTCTATGAAATGAATGAATAAGATACAATAATCGTGTCTATGTACCCGCTGGGGCCCAAAGGCAAATATACATTTTTGATCTTTTACATATAAACCATCACAAACATTATGAACGATTTAAAAAAAAAACATTAAGTGGGTCTTAACTACATTATTTTTATTATGGTTATTACAATATTACATATGTTTATTATAATGTATGCGCACAATAAGTAGTCAATCAATCAACCATTACTGGGGCTGCCGACAGCGGCGGCACGGCGCGGCCGCACGGCGCGGCGCGGTGGCTGACACATAACGAAGGCAACTCGCGTTTTCTTTTTACCACTAAGGTGTAACAAGCGTACGGCCTGCCCGATGGCAAGCAGCTACCGTAGCCTATGGGCATTTGCATCACCAGGGGTCGTGACTTGACTTTTGAGTTACCGACCTTGATATTGCGTTATAAAATCGAGGATTTCTAGGAATTCCTAGTGTTCATGAACACCGTGTTTTTGTGTGTCCCTTGCAAGAAGTGGCACCACGGCTCGGTAAGGCTTGTAGATTTAATGTTGTAAATTGTATTCAATTCCATAATAAATTACTTGAAACAGTTCTGCACTAAGAAAATACTCTATGTAAGAAAGATATTACAGAATCGATGAATATCTGACAGACAGGGATGTCTGGAAATAATTCAGTTCATGTTTAAGTTTCTTTTGGCTTTCCTATTCATCAATGGTTATTTTCGAAATGCTGGTAGATTAAAAAAAGAAATCAAAACTATAAATAATTAATAAGATACGGCGAGAATGTAAGACGTGTCTAAGTGCCCGTGAGCACTCCCGTGAGCGTGGGCCCATTAGGGACGGGTCTAATGGCAAATAAATACTTTTTATCTTTATCTGTTGAGCGGTCCCGTAGTGCGAGTGAAGTGCTGCATCGAGGCCTATCGCACTGCTAACAGACATAGACCTGTACATCCGGCGGCGGCCGACCCGCGCTGCGAGCGCCGACCCATCAATTTACTGACAGCGAGCTCTCCGGCTACCGATAATACCTACTTAGGAAGATGATTCAGCAGAAGCAGCTATAACCAATTATGTACACGAGATATCCGCATGTAAACAAAAACTTGTCTGATATATTGACGAGCTCGGTGGCGCAGTGGTGAAACGCGTTGTTACGCTACTTTGACACCAACGCTCGTGGGTTCGATTCCCACACAGTACAAACATTTGTGTGCATGAACATGTCTGTTTGTCTTGGTCTGGGTATTTTCTATGTATAATAAGTATGTATTTACAAAAAAAAAAAAATGTATTTACGTATGTTTATCAGTTGTCTAGTACCCATAATACAAGCTTCGCTTACTTTGGGGCTAGATGGCGCTGTGTAATTTGTCCGACAATATTTATTTATTTATTTATTATTTATATATGTTTGTTAATTTCTCGGTAAAATATTAGGTAACACTATCATATTATATCAATCCAAAAATTACATTACATCGCCGTACATTGAAAAGACCTCAAAGGAACATTTTCATTGTATTGTTTTTACATACAACCTCAGGATACAACAAGCGTACGGCCCACGTGATATGAAATGGTTACCGTAGCCTTTGAACTCTTGCAAAGCTTTTCCTTTTATGGATCACTTTACGAATTAACTGGTGTACTTACTCTCTAGCCGGAACGCAACGAAACACATACGTATATTGAGTTTCACTCTTCTGTATTAAAGTTGTGGTGGTGGCTCCAAGTCGAATAACACAGTGTGCCAGGAATATGTTTAGGTAAAGCGGGGAGCACGCACGGGCGCAGACACACAAACAAACAAATAATTGTAAAAACTGCAGCCAAATAACAATTCCCTGGACGGTTGTTGTGTTCAGGCGAGTGAGTGACGTTACCACCTCACAGGCAACTGCAGCCAAATAACAATTCCCTGGACGGTTGTTGTGTTCATGCGAGTGCATGACGTTACCACCTCACAGGCAACTGCAGCCAAATAACAATTCCCTGGACGGTTGTTGTTGAAATGTGTTGAAAAAATTTCTTCCGACGGAGTCTAAAAGTGTCCATAGAATGTGTAACAGTTTCACATCAGGCGGGTTGAACACTTGTTTTCCACCCGACGGAGTCTAAAAATGTCCATAGGCTGTGTAACAGTTTCACATCAGGCGGGCTGAACACTTGTTTGCCACCCGACGGATCATCATCATCATCTCATGATTATGAAAAAAACGAGCTACATGGTAGGCGGAGTGGGGGGTGTTAGGTTTTATTTTCGTTACGGAATTTCTTGATTCGGTCGCCGCGCTCAAAGCCCGCGATAAAAGCTATGCAATAGCTTAAAAATAAATTCCGATATAGTTGATTTTGATATGATATTTTGTTTCTACGACTCAGTAAAGTTACCGGTAAGCGCAACGGAGGAGGCAATGGTCTATCAACCTTCTTGGATAGCAAGCATTCATATTGGAGGGTAATCACGTCACATCAGGATATACGCGAATGGCTTTCGAAGTAAATCCTCGCTCCGGTTTCAGTAGTCAACTATTAGCAGTTGTTACTTGGAGACATTCCAATGCGAGCCCAGTGTATAACAATATACACACACACACGGGACATTTGTATGAGTGAAGAGGCAAGTGAAGCACAGGTCCTGGACCGCAGCCAAGGGCTCACAGAGCCGCTGCGCCGTGGCTTAAAGTATATAGTATGTTTGGTCTGCTTTTTATAATGACACTTTTCAATATGACAACGATTCGCCTCTGGCACTTCGCCGGCCGCTGCCGCGGCACGCTCGCCTCGCGCGTTGTTTGCCATACTCTAACCTAACCAACTGAGATTTCTGTTGCTATACTTATTACAAAATTTTTATTTGTTTGAAAGATTTGACAAATGATAAATGCCCCAAACGTTTTGTGTCATTATAGTAATCAGCTGAACAATAATTCTACCAAATGAAACGTTGTCATACAAAAATTTGATAATCGTTAGTTGTCAAAGTGAAAAATAGGCGAAACGTTGGTTGGCAAGTGATAATCGGCCAAACAATTTTCGGCGAAAAGGCAGGATACCAAAAACTTGAGCCAGAAGGCACAACACTCTATACGCAATGCAGTGCTGGTCTCAACGCTTACTTATGGAAGCCTGAGCTGGGTATGGCAGAGAGAGCATGAAAGTAGGATAAACGCGGTCGAAATGCGAGCGTTGCGTAAAATTTGTGGCGTAACGCTTGTAGAACGTATTCGCAATGATCATGTTAGAAACAGAGTTGGTTTGAAAGAGAGCGTCGGTATGAGGTATGGTATAGAGGTAATAAGAAGAGGCATGCTCCGTTGGTTCGGACATGTAGAACGAATGCAAGATGAAAGAATGAGGAAGCAGATATACAATGCAAAAGTGGAAGGATGTTTAGTCGTATGTTGGGTTAATGAATTAACACACACTAATTTAAAATATCCGTATATTGTCTATATCTTTTGTACAAGGTCCAGAAGGTATACTAATGAAGTAAACAGACACAGAACACCATAACCGTATATAAACCAGCCTTTCGGGATTTCAAACTATCGTCAGTCTCGACGCACATACCGTAAACACCCGACTGGCTTTTTATTCAATCTTCGCACGGTGGGCATGAACTAACGCGGTGCCCTGCGACGCAAACATAAACAAAAACATCCGTGCGCTGCGACGAAATACTTTACCGACTGCGATGCGCAAGGTAGTGTTGTGTTGTTTACGATTATGGTGCAGCCACAATACTCCCCCGCCGAGACCGTTTTACGGGCGATAGTAATCCGGAAACCGAACTATTCTACCACTACGCGTTGTCTTTGTTTTAGGAAGCATCGTTACACTGAAAAAACTAGGTTCCGTTCTTCATTAAATATTATCAGGAATAACGATTCTTAATTGTGATACTTAAATAATGTCAATTTCACGAAAATATGTCGATTTATACCAACAGGTTTACATTACGCAACGATTGTAGTTCATGATGCATCATGATGCTTCCTCAGAATCCTTAGACCTGTCTTTTTTCACTTCCTTACCATTATTTTAAAGGGAAGCATGATTTTCTGTTAGGAATTTATTGATATTAAGTTCGAACCTTGTACTGAAAAACATAAATGAAAGTAACGCTAATTTTGCACGATCGTTTATGAAAATTGTAATTCCATCACGTTATCGTATAAGTAATCACGATTGTTTAAAGGTAACTTAATGAGAATAGAACTCTCCATTACTTTATTTTCATCGTGACATAAAACTAGAAAATTATTGGGAATATTCCAATATTTCATAAATCTTCCTAAAATATAATCATACTTTCCCGTAGAAATAACGTTCCTTTAGCTTGATAGCGTATCGTGTTGTTCATGACATTTCATCGGTAGTATAACGATTTTATATTGGAACATCATATAAAATCGTCATGCTTCACTAAGAAATTTCAGTTTGTAATGGTATTTTGACATGATTCATAATATTTTGTTAGTACTTAACGAAGAAGTATCATGACCGTCATGACGTTTCATTATAACAGAACCAAAAAGTACCGTGATCGTTACGACACTTCGCCGGGAAGGGAATAACCTGTCTGTATTAGCAAAACACTTAGTGTTGCCGAATTAAAAAGATATTTTAGGTAATGGGTAATTTTCAAAATCTTTAGGGTACTTTTTGTTTACTTTGCCTAGGACTATGAAACGTAAGAAGCAAGGTCTTACGGCACAAGAAGTCCGAAAATTGTTACTGTCTTTCTAGTTATACATATATGAAATAAATAAGTAGGTACTTTTTTTGCGATTTTGGAGTACCATCCGTGATTATATATTTCAATAGATGTAGGGTCTAATGTCGCGTTACAAGTGTATAGCTTGATGTGGTCTTGAGTATACGTGGTATGGAAGTTGGAATCCTCGATACGCTCTAGACTGACTTCCCGTGGAATAAGAAAACGCCACCATTCCCGTAGGAATTTCGAGATACCAAGTATCTCAGTTTTTAAGTTAGACAATAAGCAGAAACAACTGCATCAAAATCTCTCCAGTAGTTTTAGCGTGATGCCCGAACAAACAGAAAAACAGATAAAAAATTAAAAAAAGGAAATATTTTTGGGCTCAGTTACGGTGTCAGTTGCCAGTATCCTATCCCACATATTTTTTCTGGAGTATCTATCTTCAGTATACAGACACAGCTCATTTACGGCTTTAGAATAGGATCGCCAGATTAAGAAGACACGGCCATAGTATGTTCCCGTGGGAATTCCGGGATAAAAATATCTTATTTTGGCTCAGTTATGTCCCAGTATCTTATCGCACCTATTTCTTCTGGAATATCTCTAAGGTACAGATACGGCTCTTTTACAATTTTATAATAGTATCTAGATTGATAGATAGGTATATAAGAGAAAAACAATTCATTGTTGTACATAATATTTATAGCATTACTAGTGAGTAGTACATAAACGCGACTTTTTTAAATATTGACAAAAAGGGGCTAAAAAGTATCCGCTAGTCCAGAACATGAAATACTTCTACCCGTAATATCAGATTTCAGTCGCCTAAGCGTGGTTGAGAAAATAAATAAACAAATATGCACTTCACATTTATAATATTACTAGTGACCGCCCGCGCTTTCGCCCGCGTTTAATGTGGGTTCATGCTTTATTTATGCTATTAATTTTTTCATTCATTCAGTCATTTAGGCGTGATTGTGTAACTAATTAACTTTCACATTAATAATATTAGTAGTAGGTAGGAAGTTTTTGTAGAATTAAAGATCTTTTTACTGTTCATATTGTTACTTTATTTTGTTTTTTTTGAAGTGATAACTTCTTATGGGAGGGTAAAACGTAACGCGTTACGTAACGAGGCGCTTAAACTAATCCGCTGCCGTATGCGTGGCTTCCCTTTCTCTCACGCATGCGGCAGCGGATTAGTTTAAGTTATCACTTCTGTCGGGCGTCCCGAGACGCACATTTTTTTTTATTTTTAATACCTAATGTACCTACCTAATTCTTCATTGGTTTAAAAAATTAAAGTGCTTCTTTATATAGATATACTCGTATACTTAATGTTTTATTATTTTAGGCAAATGCATTTTCAATGCCCTTTGAAGGTTACGAAAAGGATAATGTGAACAAATTTTTGAAGAGATTTTGAATAACTTAATGGGGAACTTTACGCAGCCATCTGGCAACATTGAGTGCCATGCCATTTTGTTATATTTAATTTTTTTTGTGAATTGAAGTCTACATTACATCCATGATCCAAGAAAACAGTAGGCGTAGTATATTATTATACCATGATTACATCTATCTACTTGGTAAGTACTTAAGTAGTAAATCAATGGTGTTTAGCTAAAATGCTAAAAAAATATGGATTCCTTTATACGGTTTAAGATTCTTTATTTCTCATATGAATATTGGTGTTGGTAAAAGATAACATTTTGTGTTTGTTTTTAGGTTCATCTTACTTAAGAGACATGTGGCAGAATTCTAACCTGTAACAATCAGAATCACCCGGTACTTAGCTACAACAAGAATACGTATCTAACACCAGGTGGATCAGTATACTACAGATTTGATAATGAAATGGGTATTGCTAGATTATGTTTCTGCATTTGCGCGTAGGTAAGTTTATTTTCTTCTATTCAGTCAGTATTCAATAGGTAACCCAGTGTTGCTTTTACTAACTAAAAGTGTTTTTACTAAAACTATAGATTGCTGGGTAAAATTGTCTGTTTTATAACATTGTACTACCTAATTTCAGTAAAATAAGTGAGTGCCTGAGGTTGCATGATGCTGACTGATGGTGGCAGAAGAGAGAAGGATGCAAAGGTGGTGATTAATCATTTATCCCATTGATAATGAGAGTCAAAAATCACATTGCAGGTGTAAGCTTAACGGATTGATAGTGTCTGTCTGTGTGTGCCTATTGGGATTGTGTGTTTGCATCATTTGTATGTTGAGGTCCTTGATTATTCTTAGCTAGTATAGGTAGGATTATAGTAGCCCGAAAAATTTCGTAGTTAATTTACAATTGCTCGGTTTTTGTCATTCGCCTCAATTTCATACAATATCATGGACAGGTTTCCATTAAGTTGACAATTGCTATACACAAATAAATGGTAATGCTCCAATAGAATAATAATTTAAATTGGACATTAATATTGTATGAAACAAAGACAAAAAACCATGCAATAATAATTAATTCAACTAGAGAAATTATAATTTCACAGGTTTGACTAATTACCTACATACATAAACACACATATATATATATATATACATAGTTCACAACCATAATTTATAGTGGTCAGAGAGGCACAAACTCTAACTAAAATCGTCTTATGGGCTTTCTAAGTATTATTTAATTAACTAAACCAAAATTTGTTGCATGTTTTAGAAGCACGAATTGATATAACAACACTCCAATGGCTTGGGGAAAGTGAAATTGCTTTGCTAATTGGTCCGATTGGCGACTGGTTGCGGCTAAAAGCAAATTATTCTTATGGCGTCAAGAGATAAGCAATGCATATACCCAGAGGACCACGGCTTCAAATTCAACAAAGAAAATTAATGAACCAGCTGCAGCAAAAGTAGCCACAACCAAAGATGTTACCATAAAGAAAGCAATCCAAAAGTTTCTTGTAATGATGGTATTGGTGGATGTAATGATGATAATGATGGATGTAATTGATGGTAAGCATCTACACTTTTTAAGTTCTTCGTTCTTTCCACACTGCATATTTGATTTTTTGGTTAGGTATGTTAGTTTGCTTTATGCCATCTGTGAAGATGAACTTACTTTCACATAGTCCTGGTGGAGAATAAATTAATCTTTGAAAAGGGTTTGATAAAGAGGAAGGCGTATTTAAAAAAAAATACATGATGTTCATTATTTAAAAGATTTGACAGCTATAGAAAGAAACCGACTATGTTTGAGTTGTGCAGAACAATTTTTTGCTGTTTAAAGCATAATGAAATATTTCAATTTGTTACAGAAAACCACGAGGCAACAGAAATCAGTGCCAGTCTTCTTCTGCTGCCGTTTATTATTAATATTCCCCTAGTAAAGAAAAAAGGAGCCTGGAAACCATCTCATACTGAATTTAGGGACGGCTTTATCCTTTATGCACTCAGTTCCTGTGACGTGCTGCCCAAATTAGCTGAGCGTCGCGAAAAGTTATTAAGAAATAGCACTACATTCCAACAATACAATTCGTATTGGTAAAATATAATATATAATTTTGGTATAAACTTGGTCATAAATTTTATATGTAAATAAAAGTAATCTTGATTGAAAATCTGATGTTGGATACCCGAACCTTGCTAGTTGTACTTTGCACTTGTACTGAGTAATTTTGTGTTCGGATTTTGGAGATACTTGAATTTGTCTTGTGTTGTGTATAACTTTGAATTCAGTTCTCCAATTTTACGTTCTTGAGGAACCAATTGTTGTATTAGTCTAGAATTTATTTTATTCTCTATTTTGTTTGGCTTACTTATAATTTGAATACTAGATGGGCAAGCTAGCAATAATTTAAAATAATACCTAAGTATTTTGTTTTAAGTAAGCTTTTCACTAACTGGCTAGTGTTTATTTTTTTTTTTGTTTGGTAACAATTTACTGTATTACGTGACCTTGCTTCCTACTGCTTATTGATTTTGGAAATATGATTTTACCATTTTGTTTGAGTATTTTGTGTTATTCTATGCTCAGAAGAATCACTGACATTATTTTGTTCTTAGGTTATTACATTGCTGATGGTTATGCCTTTGGCTTATAATTTTTATATTCACTTGCTATAAATGGGTTGGCTTGTCAGTGATTATTCACTCAAATTGAATTTTATACTAAATGTTGCAATTGTTGTCTCTTGCTAGTTAAGAATCTGGTTCACCTGTTTCAACCTTAATGTTTGGATTGAACTTCCAATGACATTTGTTTGCTTGGCCATTGTATTGTTTTGTTAACTTACTCTAAAGTTCTTTTAAAATTGTAATTGAAACTGTCTATCGCAGGTAGATTATAAATAATATGCCTAGGCTGATAACAAACGACCTAGGCAGACTGTAAAGCTCATTCAAAATTTAGGTTGTGTTATTATTCCAAATTAAATTTAAAAGCGTCAATGAGGGCAACCGTTTTTGTGCTCACCAGTTGGCGCCACTATCGACTAAGATTCTGAAATAGCTGTCAAAGTTTGTTATCGCGGGCGTGAAAACAAAGTTTATACCTATTTAAATCATATGTAGTACCGTAAAAATATCGAGCATGCCGCAGTGCTGCGCAGTCCCGTTTTGCTCGGAGAAAAAAGAGGACATAAATTTCCGAAAGGTAAAACTGTCACAAATCCGACATGTGACCTGTAATTCATATTTGCCATAATTAACCTCAGGTTTTGCAAAATATTCATTACATTATTCTAATTAGAAATAAACCCGCGTAATCCACTCACAAACGATGACATTTCGGACACCTCCCGCTACTCTAGCGCCGAACTCACACACATACGCACAATAATGCCTAGCGAGCTCGCCTACAATCGAATTTTTAAATCCCCATTTTACGATCTGCCTAGGACGCATATAATATAAATTACAATCAACCTACAATTTACAATATGCCTAGCAATTTACCATGTCTAGGTACACACTAATAATATAGTTGTTTTATAGACGTTAACCCAATGTTTTTCCCACACTGTAATCTAATTTAAGTACCTACCACTTTTTAATAAAGTAAGTAAATTAAATAGCTTTTTATTGATCACGTAAAATTCAAATAAATGTATGTGTCAGTGATATTTTATAAGGATGTATAATTTAATTGTTTTAAATATTGTCGATATTTTACCGTTAATTTTGCATGCTATCATGACGTTTGCCCGATACTTTACTGCACTTCCAGGGCTTCTGCAGGATACAGGGAGTAATTTGATCACCGCAAAAATTTCAATAGTTCAGACCATCGAACAATTTTCACTATGGGCCAACTCTGAAATTGCGAAAATAAATTAGTTGCCTCAAACATTTCGATTTTTCACGATTTAGAGCTGGTCCCATAGTGAACGTTTGTTGGTCTGAACAACCTCCTGAAATTTTTGTGGTGATCATATTACTCCCTGTATACTGCAGAATCATCTGGAAGTCCTATAAAGTGTCGGCAAAACGTCATGATAGCATGCAAAATTAACGGTAAAATATCGATTATACATCCTTAAATTACTGACACAGTGTCATTACGACACGTAAAATTATTGGATAGGTACCGTAAATATACCAAGACAGAACAAGGATCTATCATTACAGTACTGGCAGAATATCATATCATCACGAAAAATTATTGGTAAGATACTGTAAATATAACAAGATAGACCAAGACTCTATCCAAAAATTAAAGACCCAATGTCATGACATCACGTAAAATTATTAGTTAGGTACCACAAATATTTCAGGACGGAGCAAGGATCTATCATTACAGTACTGGCACAATGTCATAACATCATGCAATATTATTGGGAAGATACCGTAAATATAGCAAGACAGAGCAAGGCTCTATCCTGAAAATACCGACATAGTGTCAATACGCATGACAAATATCACAATAAATAATAATAACCGTCACGACGATTTGCTGTGATGCGTAGACTAATTAACAGTACCGTAATGTTCTACGAAAGTTGTAGCCTGCAGTCAGCACGATAATTCATCATGACGCTTCACGTATTATTATTGGGTTTTGCAAGCATTTTAAACGTTCTCTATACTGATAGTTCACTGATACAAATTCATGACAAAATATTAGGACTTTCGGTTAATTTACCCATAAGGACTGTTGATCGGTTTTTTTCGTGAATATAGATGAAAATATCGGAACTCCGCATAATTTATCCGTAATCACGACTTCTATTTTTCTCAGTGTACTGGTGGTGGTGGAGACAGGTTTGAAGGTGCTAAAGCGTTAGAAATTTTTCTCTCGTTCTCTCGTGTCATGTACGCTGCTTTCAGCCTGTCGATAGTAACTGTTGACTCTTTTCCTTGAATATCCAGTGTAAATGTTTTTGACTCTTTTTTTAATACTCTGTATGGCCCTGTGTACGGAGACTCCAGCGCGCGTTTGATCGGTCCTCGCCGTAGAAACACATAGTCTGCGACAAAGATATTTTTAGGCAAATAAAATGTCTTACGGTTGTGACATGATGCTGGGGTAGGTGATAAAGCCGTTATGTGTCTGCGAAGGCGGCTGACGAAATCTACTGGGTCTACTGTAGTGGATGCGCACGATGGGTCGAAAAACTCGCCTGGTAATCTAAGTGGTTCACCGTAAAGTAACTCAGCTGCAGATGATTTCAAGTCCTCTTTGAAGGCGCTTCTAATTCCCAACATAACAAAAGGTAGTACCTCGACCCATTGAGAGTTGTTATGGCACATAACAGCGGCTTTAAGTTGACGGTGTAACCTCTCCACCATTCCATTGCATTGCGGATGGTAGGTTGTAGTTGTCGTGTGTTTGGCTCCAATTAGCTTAGCCAGACTCTGGAACAGGTGTGACTGGAACTGCTGTCCTCTGTCAGTGGTTATTGAATGCGGGCAGCCAAAGCGAGCTACCCAGCCGGAGGTGAACGCGCTAGCGCAGGACTCTGCAGTGATGTCCACCAGTGGGTATGCTTCAGGCCATCGCGTATAACGATCGACGGCGGTGAGGCAGTACCTGAAACCACATGAATATGGCAAAGGGCCGATTAAGTCAAGGTGGACGTGGGAAAAGCGTTCGGAAGGAATGGGGAATGTGGTGTAAGGAGAGGAAATGTGACGAGTAATTTTGTTGCGCTGGCAATCTGTGCATTGCTGAGCCCATGTTTTGCAGTCCCGTCTTACACCAGGCCACACATATTTGTGAGCTATCATATTGGCTGTTGCTGCTGCTCCAGGGTGGCTGAGATTGTGTATGCTTGCAAATACCTGTTTGCGAAATGATGGTGTTATGTATGGTCGTACGTTGCATGTTGAGTAATCACAGTAAACATCGGCAGTCGTTTTCCTCAGGTCTAGTGCTGTTTCTTTAGTGAGAAGATCTTGTAATTCGGGGTCCTGAGCCTGCTCGCGTGCAAGATCTTCGTAATCTATTCCGGACGTAACTGCTTCGATGCGAGATAATGCGTCTGCTACTATGTTGTCCTGGCCAGCAATATGTCGTAAATCCGTTGTAAATTGGGATATAAAGTCCAAATAGAGCCGAGGAAGGCGAAGACTTACCTACCATGACCAAATTGGTCGTGTTCTATCAGAAGGTGATGTCAGGAGCCCTAGAAACCGGCGAGCTTGCATGAGAAGAGCAATGAATGTTAAAGAAGCGACTGAGGTATGTAAGGATCGAGTCACGTGGCGCTCGGTTCTCTCTGCCTACTCCGTAAGGGATTTGGCGTGAAGTTATCTATACCTCGGCTGTGCAAGCGGGAATAAAAGTTAGTGGCAGTTAGCCCTTGAAGCTCGGCCCCAGTAAAGAGCTGAGGAGTGACTTTGAACCAACTTGTGAACGTCTTCAGTTGGTGAAGCGGAGAGTTGCCCCTTACTAAGAAAAAATATTTCTAAATGATATATTAAATGAACATGTTGGCAATCTCCCGTGCCCGATTCATATGTTTAGCGAGACCGCCCGGCCACGCTGTGGTTTGGGTCCGCGGCGGGGCCACCACGCTATTATCCTATTATGTCTGTTAACAATGTCCAACGATCGTTGCGAAAGGAAATTATAGTCCATAAGCATTCCACATAAGTGCCAGCCTCCAAATTGATATAAAACAAGCAGAACACGCACGGCCACGTACAGGCCGTGCAGCGCGGCTCCGTTTGTCTAATGCCCATTTCTAGGTAAGTCGAGTGCCGTTGAATACACGGCCTGCTTCATGTTACCATCGTCTAAATAATATCGGCGGTACATAAAGTACATCTAGCATGTTGACCGCCGCTCCATTCGTCACAAGCTGCGTGACAACTTCACTCAGTCGCAGCAACAAAATCAATAGTTCCTGCTGGTGAGTAAAATGTTACTTGACTGCAGTCGTAATCTTTATAATACTAAATATTAGCCGATATTATGACTAGATTTTTTCACATTTCATGTAGTAACCCAAAATGTTTTAAAGTTAAGCCGACATATAAACTACCACCACACCTATGCACTGTTTCCGTTGCAGTTTTTATGATGTGTGCAAATAATGGCAGATAGGCAGATAGAGGATAATTTGAATAAAAATCGGTCAAGTGCGAGTCGGACTCGCGCACGAAGGGTTCCGTACCATTATCTATAAAAACGGCAAAAAAATCACGTTTGTTGTATGGGAGCCCCCTTAAATATTTATTTTATTCTATTTTTTAGTATTTGTTGTTATAGCGGCAACAGAGATACATCATCTGTGAAAATTTCAACTGTCTAACTATCACGGTTCATGAGATACAGCCTGGTGACAGACGGACGGACGGACGGACGGACGGACGGACGGACAGCGGAGCCTCAGTAATAGGGTTCCGTTTTACCCTTTGGGTACGGAACCCTAAAAACCAATGATTGGGTTTGCTTATCGATATCCAGGTGCGTCACTATTTAAAAAAAAGTACCCGACGTGCTAACTCCACCTTGCCGTCATTTTATCGCTGCGACGTACCTCTGTTTCGCAACAGTCTCGTTTGAATCGTCAGGATACAGTCGCAGGCGAGATTGGCTTTAGCCCCACAGATTGTAAGCCGCTTACACATACCGAAATTAAATTGAACAACATATTTCCGTCGCCGAGTGTACATGCAGCATTTGGACAGATTGTGATCTATCTCACCGATCACCATATTCTCGAGATATCTCCCGAGATACGCTCGCGTAGTTACGCAAACAGACCGACGAGCTGCCATTGTGTGGCGGTCGTGACCGGCCAGCGCGCACGTCCGCCGCGCGGCGTCGCGGCGATGGCCAGATTAGGCAATTGCGCCTACTATCGGAGGCATGCTCGCATATCAGTAAGTCGGATAACAATGGCCGTGTTGATAGAAGGCACGTGGATGAAGGTTTTGTTTGAGCAGAAGTCACGTTGAAATGATGGAGATTGCTCGTTGGATTTTCCAATTTTAGAATGTTTGCGGATGAATTTGTTGTCCTGATATAGAAGCATAAAGAGATAAAAGCCCTTTTTTGGTGTTTCTACTTTTTCTCGTATCGATAGGACTACAAAAGTACGTTATTTCTGATGATCCTACAGCAAATGTGCCCTGAAAAACTACAAATACGTAATAATTCGCAAATTTCTGAAAATAATAAATTAAATAATTAATTTTGAATAATAAATTAGAATTAAACTTAATTATTTATCGCCTAGGTGATGTCAGGAGCCCTAGAAACCGGCAAACGTGCATGAGAAGAGCAATGAATGTTAAAGAAGCGAGTGAGATATCTAAGGATATAAGGAAGTCATGTGGCGCTCGGTTCTCTCTGCCTACCCCGCAAGAGATTTGGCGTGAAGTTATAAATAGATATTTAACGCCTGTTAAACGATTTCTTTGAACGCACTACTGCTGCGGTATTTGCATGCATGTTATTTATTTATACTAGTAATGTGATAAACAAGTGCCTATCGATGATCAGTTACTCATGCATTGCCGACCATTTATAAAGCTCATGTGTTTTATGAAGAACCCTATGCTGTAGTCCTTTGGGAAAACCTCGGCTGGGAGTTTACATCGCAACTCATCTTATCGGAAGAGAATGTCTCTGGAGTCGCACAGTACGCAACGGCTCTAAGGAACACAGCCCATTCTGCAAATATCCTTTGACATGCGTAGAATAATCCAATTTAAGATGAAATTTCAAATAATTGAGTTTACATGTAGAGGCAGTTCAAGTTATGTTAAAAAAGTTTTTTTTTTTATTTTTCTTCATAAAACAGATTAATATTAGATCAATGATTAGTCCGTACCACAAAAGTGACGTGAGTGAGTTATCTGAGTGACGGTTGGTCGTTCACATACAGTTTTTTTAATTTATGTATATACTAGCAGAAGCCCGCGGCTTCGCACGCATGAGATTTAGGCTTTTAGTAGCCTTTATTTCTCTGTAGACATGAAATTGTTTCTGTTAAAAAAAAAACAAAGTTCAGGGTCGCAGATGCAATCATAGAGCGATTCAATTTTCGTACAGCGCCATCTATTTACCTTTACAGGAGGCAACGTATTTTATTTATATTACATAAAAAATGCGTAGTTATTTTATGTTACAAAAAATACGTATTCTATGAAAATAATAAAAATAAAATTACAAAGTCCCCCGAAGGGGAAGATATTTCCCCCTAATTTTAACAGTTTTTCATTTTTTACGCAGGAACCCTAAATATTTACGGGATAAAAAGTACCCTATATTCTGCTCTGAACAGTCCTCTACCTACCAGTGAAAGTCCCGTTAAAATCGGTTCAACCATTTCGAAGATTAGCCCGGACAAACAAACAGACAGACAGACAAAAAAGTTAAAAATGTGTATTTAGGCTTCGGTAACGTGAAAATAATAATATGAGCTTAAGATAAAGGCTTTATTTTGAAATCACTGACAGACACTTCAATTTTATTTATATGTATAGATGTATAGATATTATGTTATTCTATATATATAAAATAATGCGTAGTTATTTTATGTCACAAAAAATACTTATTCTGTGAAAATAATAAAAATAAAAGTGCAAAGTCCCCCGAAGGGAAGATATTTCCCCCTAATTTTAACAGTTTTTTATATTTTACGCAGGAACCCTAAATATTTACGGGATAAAAAGTACCCTATATTGTGCTCTGAACAGTCGTCTACCTACCAGTGAAAGTCCCGTCAAAATTGGTCCAGCCGTTTCAGAGATTAGCCGGAACAAACAGACAGACAGACACAGACAGACAAAAATTGAAAAAATATTCATTTTGGTATATGTACCGTGTATATATATATCCATATGCATTTAGTAAAAAGCGGTTATTTTAATATTACAAACAGACACTCCAATTTTATTTATCTGTATGTATGTATAGATGTATAGATAAATATATGTTTACAAAAGGAAATCGTGTTTCGTATGTTCTATGGCAGTCAACAAACCAAGTAAATAAAAAGATCGCCCTAATGGCACACCATGGCTATATCGCATCAAACTTAAAATATGTAATTCTTCTCTGGGGTAAGTCCCTGGACGTAAATAGAGTTTTTATGTGTCGAGAATGTGCGTACGGGCGCCATGTGAGCATGTGACGGCCCGCCATTAATGAAGTTAATGTGTGAAGTGCGCCGCTATTTGGTATATAAATATACTTACTGTGCCATCAATATCTTTGAACCATTTCTATTAAGACTCAACCATGTTCATTTACTCGAAAGGACGCCATAAATTTATTTAAGTCAACCAGATCCAGATCCTAGAAGGCTGGCGTTACCCAATATACGAACGCATTATTTTGAGTGAATTATATTGCAATTGCTTCGGACATGTAGAAATAATGCAGGATGAAAGAATGACGAAACAGATATACAATGCGAAAGTGGAAGGATTTAGGAGCTGAGGAAGGCCAAGACTTACCTACCATGACCAAATTGGTCGTGTTTTATCAGAAGGTGCTGTCACCGGCCCTAGAGATTAGAGAGAAGCCCTAGGAACCGGCGAGTGTGCATGAAAAGAGCTATGAATGTTAGAGAAGCGAGTGAAGGATGTAAGGACCGCGTCTTATGGCGCTTGGTTCTCTCTGTCTACCCTGCAAGGGACATGGCGTGAAGATATACATACATATATTGCAATTGTATCAAGATTTATAACAAATTACCTCAATAAGTAATGGAACTGCATTTAAAATCAGCACTTCTGTCTGCATAGCTCGTGAAGTAACTCAACTTCTCTCTACTTAATAATAAAATTCACATAATTCAGTGACATTTTGTATAATTCGTTAAATTACGTAATAATCATCTACGACTTTGAACACTACTCATCTAATTTGAATGTTATTAACGGTAGTAATATCTATTACTTAAAATTGCATGAACAAATCCTTAACATTGTTTTAAATATCGTGCTATGTAAATTAAACGCCATGAGTCGGCTGAATACCAAGGCTGACAATGTAATTTTAAAGCTACCAATGTTGCCTCATTCAAAACAATCATATTCTACTCTATTGTACGTTAGGCTTAATATCCCCCGTCTGTCTAATTAAAAGTTATAGGAACTGGAACCGCAACGGTCGCGTACTGTGCGATCCCAAAGTTTTATACCGAGGACTCTTACGTTGTAGAATGCTCTCACTTCTGAGCTTTTCGATATTGTAAGCTTAGTCTTCGGGTTGCTTAAAGCATAGTTGCAGCGGGATTAGCACGTTGGTCTCGTCATATAACTTGATTTGTACAGTGTAGCAGATGTTTTTTTTTCCTGTCATAACTTGTGGAATACCACAAGTTATGACAGGAAAAAAATAAATGGCAAATATGCCAGGGCGTAATTGGCGTGCCTTGGCAGTAAAATCGAACCGTATGCCGTGACGGAAGTTGGCATGACGGAAGTCTCTCATGCCGTCACGCATTAAAGGAGATTGATTAACTTTGGGGCTTTTGAACCCTTGATTGGACATCTAGGAAATAGTATAAGAAAAGGGGGTATTGGGAGTCATCTAAGCAAGAAATAAAATAAAACGCACATTTTTTATTTAAACTTTATTAAAATCAACTATTATGGCAGTTTAATTATTACACTATCAGTCTCAGACAGTTTCATTACCTTTGGAATCACGTATTAATTGCTATTAAACTTTAAAAAAAAAAAAACATCTTTGACCACCATTGTTCACACATGAGGGTAATTATAGTCACTAAGCGGACAAGGAGAGTCAGCGTATCCTTACTGTCACATACTTATTGTCACATACGTAACCTCGCGGAGAATCCCATCCTGTGCAGTTAGCGTGTGCCCACAAGCCATAAGAAGTGCATCTGTACCACAACTCATTGTTGCGACCAAATTCATCATATAATAAGCATTTATTCAATTCGTCGTTTTCACATATCTGATTAAGACTAATGTCTGTTTCTGAAGAAGGGTTTCTTCTTGTATATCTTGTAGTTTGCAATATTTTTCTTAGGTTTCTGTTTCTTGCTAGCTTTCGGCACTCGGTTTTTCGTTTTACTGCTTTCGATGCTTTCTTATTTTCTTTTCTAACAACACTATCTTTGACGGGTGTTGATGTCAAAGTTTTTGCGTGTTGCTTCGTTCGTTCTATTCTTATGGGCCTTTTAGAAATTATTTTGGTAGGTAATAGAACCAAATCAATTCAATATTGGACTTAATTATTCCAATAGTCGATGTTGGCAGCATTGTTGCCGATGATATCGATGGTATTAAATTTGTTGCAACAGATGAATCAGACGGCATTGGATGTACTGCTACAGACGATGTATCTGTTTCATATTTATTACTCATAATAAACAATTATTAACATCAATTCTTTTTACAGATGACACGACTGAATAAAATCTGTTATCCTTGTTGGATGGCAGCCACGAGACAAATTGCAAGACAATGTTTATTAGAACATTTTGCGCATTGAGCTCTTATCAGTTAAAGAGGCTGCTTCATATCATGGTGAACATGATGACATGCCGCTGATTTAACGTTTCATAATAAAATACAATCCAGACATGTTGCTTCTCGAACATACTACTGTTATTTGTTATATCTGTAACTTCACGCCAAATCCCTTGCGGGGTAGGCAGAGAGAACCGAGCGCAATAAGACGCGGTCAATACACACTTCACTCGCTTCTTTGACATTCATAACTCTTTTCATGCACGCTTGCCGGTTTCTAGGACTCTTGACATCACCTTCTAATAAAACATGACCTATTTGGTCATGATAGGTTAGTCTTAGTCTTCCTCGGCTCCCACATTATTCCACTTTTCGTTTTTTCCAACGGACCATGCCTTTTCTTATCTTAAAACCGACACTCTCTTTCACAAATCCTCGCCAAGGAGAATTGCTACATGCCGAGAGTGTTACGCGAGGCTATTGAAATAAGAAAACACCCCAATTTCAATAGAGAAGATGGTTGGCAAGTACCACCTGCTTGGGATTCAGTCCTAAAAATAATCAAGTCACAAACCCAGAGATATACTAACAAACGTTCGGACACTGTGAGCGATTTTTGTGTGAATCGGAACACATATAATTAATCCATCCATGTCGGTAGATATAATAATTGAATAACTAATGAGACAAATATCACCTTAGTCTTCCTGCGACCACGGACGCTGCAAAGCGTTCGAAACGTCAGGTTCAACAAAATAAATAAAACACGCGATACTTCCGTTAAAAATTGTTTAATTCAATGAAATATTTGTTGATGCAATTCAAATAAATAAAATGACACTATGATGTTTTTTCTTGTACTTCTTTCACACTTTACATTAACTGTGTAAATGACTCACCATCACTTCTGAACAGGCAAAACCAACCTCATCTACTTGTGGCGATAGAGAGATGTAGGCAGGGCACAGCAATAGTCCAATTGGGGAAGTACCTCTTACGAAGATCGCAGACTAAAAACAATTGCTCTAGACCAGGGGTTCCCAAACTTTTTCAGTTCGCGTCGCACTTACAGGTTTAATATTTTGTCTCGGCGTCCCGTAGTCGTTAGTCCTCGAAAAAAAGGTACAAGGATACTAGGCACAAAAATTAAAAACATCCGCAATATGAAGCTGAGTTTTTACATTATTATTGTGACGCAAGAAACATTTAGAATTTAGGACGTGCGTTGGTGTGGGACGCCACATGCGCCGATACGTTAGCGGCATCCTACCTCCCGGTGACTAGTAAACAGGCCAGTGCTGCGGCGGATGCCCGTGAGCGGCTTAAAATGCTCAAATATAGTTGTCTCGATGCCCAATACGAATTTGGCGCATTCGGCGTCGAGACCCTTGGTCCGTGGGGTCGAGGCGCGCACGGGCTCTTCAAGGAGCTCAGTAAACGGCTGAGGGACGCTACTGGAGATCCCCGCGCAGGCAGCTTTCTCGCGCAAAGACTTTCCTTAGCAATCCAACGTGGGAACGCTGCCTGCGTTATGGGTACCTTACCCAAAGGACCCAATTTTTAAAATATTTTTAATAGTTTTAGTTTAGGTAATTTTAGTTTGTAGTTGTATTTTTAATTAGGATACTATTTAGAATTTAAGAAAAATAGAATATAAAATAGTATGACAAGTTAACGAATGTGACGCGTGAGCCTGGTGATACCACTACTCTCATTTGTTGCTCCACATTTATCTTTGACCGATATTTGCTTTTATTTCAGCTCCAGCTGACAATTCGGCCTCACATAAATAAGATGTTGCAAAGGGAATGAGAATTCTTAATGCTTTTGAATTTAAAGTTGGGTATTCATTTTGGACCGATATCTAAAACGCCACCAAATCGGAACACGTGAATGTTGCTTTTAGGCTGCTGTCACAAGAGAGCTGAATATGACTCTGTTCTTCTTGTAAAGGGAATTCTGGTGGAGTTCGAGCATGGAAAGGATCTTGGATCCACGCATATTTTTCTTGTTTGATTTCATTCGTATTGAATTGTGCATTTTGTAGGCGCGAATACCTAAATTTCGTTTCCAGGTAATGGCTGCGCCCCTCTGTACTCTCTACGGCGCACACTTTGGGAACCCCTGCTCTAGACAATTGTTTTCAGGTTATGTTCTTGTCAGTGACGAGTAACGATGGTATACAATGCCAATCAGTTGGTTTTTTATATGTTGGTTGGAAAACAAGCACATGGCCTGCCTGATGTGAAGTAGTTATTGTAGCCTATGAATGCTTACAACACAAAAAGAGTCGCTCGCGCTTGCCTAGCAAGGTCATCAGAAAACTCCTAAGATGACGACACGACATGCAGCGTGAGCTAAGTTCGACCGACATTTTTTACGTTGCAAGCATTCATAAGTTACAATAACTACTTCACATCAGACGGGCTTGTTTGTCACCAGACACATAAAAAACAACTGATTCGAATGGTATACCGTCGTTACGCTATTCCGTAGGTAGGTAAAAGTTTTCGACATTAAGTACCTACTGCTGACGAAGGCCAAGCTCGACACGCCATTGTAATAGAGGTACACACATGCAATAGAAGGATCCAACTAGAAGACGCATCAAGCTCGTGATGATACACCTTTTACTCTTTAGTATTTAAAAAAATAAATGGGTACCTGTAAATTTTATAACCTCAAAATGCAGTCAAATCAGTTACTTTCATATTACTATTCATTAATTTCACGGCTCCTAGGATACCGCATGGAATAATTCTTTTTTTTTTTAAATAACAAGGTAGTAAATTAGACAACATAACTTCGTTTATTTCATTGATGTACAAAAATCTTGATTAGGTCCCCAACGTTCATAAAAAGCAAAATCATTCCCCTTTGAATAATCACTAAGATGTTTCACATCTGCAGGCGTCCCGTGACGGCCACTATTTTTTTTCTGATTCAGTGTTTCGCGGTTTGACTCATAGCAATTACAATGTAAAATGAATACATAGGAGTGTACAGTCATTGGAACGCGTGTTCAGGCGATCGTTTTCAGGCTGCTTGATCGTTTTCAGGCCAAAATTTCGCTTGCTCCGAGATATGTTCAACTATCATTTGAAACTCCCACGGAAGAATAAATAATTCAAGATTATTTCACTTAGTTTCGAGTGAACAAGGCTCTTTCTTCCGTTATATTAAATGCAGCCTTATTATTTTTTTATATATTTTTTTTTTTAGTTTTCGCAATGACAAAATTAAATGAATGAAAAGATCACTACCGCGGCGCAGGTAGGAACAAGCAGCGGAACCCAAACGGAGTTCCGTTCCTTTAGCTAATCTAAGTCAAAATTATATAAATGTCCGAAGGTACGAGTACAATTGCTCCTTTAGGCATTTGTATCCAAAGGAAAATCGAAGCCCTTTCAAAGTGAGTCGCGTGTCCGTGTCCATCCATAGCAAGCATTATTCCAGCGAGCTGCGGCATACTAACTAGATATTTGACATACTTACTTAACACGAATTTTTACATTGTTTATAATGGTCATACACGTAGGTTAACTTGTGACAGTGTTTTGTAATACAAAAATGTTAGATAATACAAAAAAAAGTACTTTCTTAAAGATATTACACACATACACAAAAAAACAATCATATAATACTCGTATATTATAATATATTTTCGCGCTGTTACGCTACTTTGACACCAACGCTCGTGGGTTTGATTCCCACACAGTACAAACATTTGTGTGCATGAACATGTCTGTTTGTATTGGTCTGGGTATTTTCTATGTATAATAAGTACGTATTTACAAAAAAAATGTATTTACGTATGTTTATCAGTTGTCTAGTACCCATAACACAAGCTTCGCTTACTTTGGGGCTAGGTGGCGCTGTGTAATTTGTCCGACAATATTTATTATATTTATTTATTATTATTGTATAGTAAATACATAATAATAATAAAATTAGAAAGCATTTTTTATTTAGTTTCTGAATTTAGAAAGACTACAGCACTGTTACGTGCTGTAAATTATTTACAATATTTCGTAATATCGATTATAATTTCATAGGATTGAATCTCATCAACAGGTGAAAATTAGGCAGTTGACCATCAGAAACTATAAATTATTGTTTTTAGAAGAGCGGGATCTCATAATACATGAGTTTAGTCACCGGAATATAACAAAACTGACATTAATTCACTAAGTAAGTAGGAATGTGACGTCCCCGGAGTCGGAGCCAGGAGAACTGGCAGGCGTGCGTCAAAAGAGCTATGAATGTTGAGAGACGCAAAGGAAGTGTATAAAACCGAGTAACGTGGCGCTCGGTTCTCTGTGACTACCGCTCGAGGGATCTATTAATATCTTCACGCCACAAAAAGGCTCACACTCACTTCTTTAACTTTCATAGATCTTGTAATACTCGCTCGCCTGTCTCTGGGGTCCTGACATCACCTTCTGATAACACACCATCGATGTAGTCGTGGTAGGTGAGTCTCGACCTTCCTTGACCCCTATATCCGTCCACTTTTGTATTGTAAACCGAACAATGCAATACTGGAAGTATGTATTCCTATTCTTTACAGCGTTGTTTTGTTTCCTAATCTATTAGCGTTGGCGGGGTAGGGTTCCAGTTCGTCAATATAACGGTTCTTTATACACTGGACTACCCTCAGGGACTACCACGGCTCCAGCAGCAAAACTGGTAGTATGTAAGATCTGAAATGTATATCATACTTTCATATATAGATAGTAAGTAAATACTTATATTAATGTTTGTGTAAGTTAATGAAACAGTTGGACTGCACGAAGCATCAGGGACAATCTTGATGTGACAATCGCACTTGACTGCGAGCCAGAACTACATAATGCACACACATAGAACATTTGAGTAAGCGACTTACTTCTTCCACGTGGAAAATATAAACCAGCAGTAACTAAATTTACAAAAATAATCGTCGCGTATTTAACACTAAAGAAACATATTTACAAAGAGAGGCAAGGCACAGTCCGCTTGGCCAAGGACTCTTCACCTCACATAAAACCACAGCGATATAACAAGTTCCTGAAGGGTTATTGTATACCTGCAAGTCTGTGAGGTTACCAATAAATTAAGAAGCGGAGGTGGCAACGCGCTACCAATATTTCCTATGTAAGCGTTCGTAGGCTACGGTATAACCATTTTATATCAGGTAGGTGTATCTTTATGTGTCTCTTGACGTATGAAGCCGTGTGCAAAAGATTTCACTCAAACATTTCCCTGTAGTTCTTGTGACTAAGATAGGACAATAAAGCTGCTTATGAATTGCTTCATTAATTACAACCGACGAATCATATACTTATCTGAGAAAATAGTACTACTATCTCCCTGTCTTTCCACCTAATCTCTCCTCACTATCGTGAGATATTATAAAACTTCTCTCCTAAATACTTTCTGCAAAAATGTTAATTCTCCCGTAAGTTTTCTGTTCTTCCCTGCCACTGTTATTTATTATATTTCAAAGTCAAAGTCAAAGTCAAAATCTTTTTATTCCGTAAAAATGGCTACATTTGTTTGGAATCGTCATAATTTTTTTCCCTACCGTGCAGTTCATGACTAGGTGAGCACTGATAAAAATACTGCCAAAAAACTCAGGCATCCCTCTTTTGGTATCCAAACAAATTTACATAATTTATTAATTACATTATAATTGGATCGACTCACTCCCAGGCATTTTTATCATTAATATAGTCAGATACTTTATAATATGCCCTGCTACACAATTTGGCTTTAATGGTAGTTTTAATGACAATTCTCTTATATTGCTGGGAAGTTTGTTATAGAATCGTATACAATGCCCCATAAAAGAATTACTTATTTTGTGGAGACGGCTTGGATGTAACACTAGATTATGCTTATATCTAGTATTTATGTTATGAGTATCACTCTTTTTACAAAATGAGTCTATGTTTTTATGGACATACAAAAGATTTTCATAGATATATTGCGATGCGACTGTTAGAATATTTATTTCTTTGAATTCTTCTCTAAGGCTCTCCCGGGGACCAAGTTTGTAAGTTGCAAGTTTGTATTATAATTTTACTTACTGTGAGTGAGCGTTAGTACTCGTACCTACATTTGTGTGCGTGTATGTCTACCCGTCTTGTACTGGGTAATTAAGAGAGGTAGGGCGCATCAAAGCAGCCCGTCGGAAAATAACAACTCCCAGGAGGATTGTTGTGTTCCTGCGGGTGAGTGAGGTCCTCTGTAAGCTCATAAGGAGTAGTTAATGCAAGCGTTCATAATCTATGGTAACCTTTTTACATCATACCATTTTACATCACGTTTGCTAGTATGCCGCCAGACGTTATATAAAAAAAGAATAGTAAAGGAGAGAAAGGGGAAGCCTTACTCACATTTACTCACATTCACTAAACGACAATACTGACAAAATTTTATTTACACTAATATGTAAACTTTAGCCTAGTCCTTGTGATTGTATCGTAAAATATTGTATTGGGTAATTTAGTTTATTTAAGTACAGTATTCGGGCGACCGCGCTTTACATCTTTTTTAGGGTTCCGTACCAAAAGGGTAAAACGGAACCCTATTACTGAGGCTCCACTGTCCATCCGTCCGTCCGTCTGTCACCAGGCTGTATCTCATAAACCGTGATAGTTAGACAGTTGAAATTTTCACAGATGATATATTTCTATTGCCGCTATAACAACAAATACTAAAAAATGGAATAAAATAAATATTTAAGGGGGCTCCCACACAACAAACGTGATTTTTAGGGTTCCGTACCCAAAGGGTAAAACGGAACCCTATTACTGAGGCTCCGCTGTCCGTCCGTCCGTCTGTCACCAGGCTGTATCTCATGAACCGTGATAGTTAGACAGTTGAAATTTTCACAGATGATGTATTTCTGTTGCCGCTATAACAACAAATACTAAAAAATAGAATAAAATAAATATTTAAGGGGCCTCCCATACAACAAACGTGATTTTTTTGCCGTTTTTATAGATAATGGTATGGAACCCTTCGTGCGCGAGTCCGACTCGCACTTGGCCGATTTTTTGGTAATTTTTGCTCGATATTGATAACGGCAACAGGTAGACGCTTGAAATATTCACAGAATATTTAGTTATATGTTCACTATAAGAATAAATAATTAAATTAAAATTAAACAAATATTTAAGGGGGGCTCCCATACAACAAACGTGTTTTTATTTTTTTGCCGTTTTTATAGATAATGGTACGGAACCCTTCGTGCGCGAGTCCGAGTCGCACTTGGCCGATTTTTTTGTTTTTTGTGTAAAATTGCGTTGTTTCAGAAAATATACCTAAATAATTAAATTATGTGTTTTTCTTAACAAGCAAAACCCTATCTAAATATAAAATTTGCACCAAATCTTTTGAACCGTTTCCGAGAATTACAAAATATACTCGTATTAACATTATATACAAGAACTGCTCATTTATATACAATGCTATATTATATACAAGAACTGCTCATTTATATACATTAGCAAATTTCTGGACACAGGTTGGTCAGCTCACAAAAATAAAGTAATGAAGAACAATTTAAAATATAAATAGTTCTGGAAAATATAACATATATATCTATCTATCTACAAATAGTCGAGAGTTTGTTGATGTTTACTTACTACGTAATGATTTTGGCAATGCGATACTTTGGTGTCGGAGATAGAGCGCGCACGGCGCCGGATGGCGGCACGGGCGGCGCCGCAATGTCTGCTCCGGTGAAGACGTCCGTCGCCGGAATCACAACGCTGTTCGCGTTTTGAACATTCTTAAAACAGATACTCTCTATAAGAATACTGAAAAATAAAGTTATCAAATTGTACCGCGAGTTTCGTCTCTTAAAAAAAAAAAAGATAAAAATTCTTCATTTGCCATTGGGCCCTCGCGGGCACTTACACACGTCTTGCATTTTTTTTAAAATATAATCATATTGTAACTTGTTTAATTCTCTTATTTAACTTTTTTCCTTCTTTTTTATAATAAATATCTAATCAATCAATATTATAATGGTTGACAACAGTGGCATAGTATGAACGAGTAGTATGGTTTATGTTTACGACGGCGTATAATCTATATTGTAAGCACGTAAATATAAAACTCACGCGAAGGTAAGTGATTTAACTGGCTGACAATCAGTGGACACCTGTAAATCCTAGAAACACAAGAAGAACATGATCTTGGAATGTATACATTTTGTGGCATAGAGAGCAAGTAAGCTTCTAAGGAGTTGCTGTGTAAGCAGCAGAGGAGCTTATTGGTGACCTCACTCACACGCAGGAACACAACCCTCTAGGGAGTTGTTATTTGGCTGTGGTTTTCTGTGAGGTGGAGGTACTTCCCCAGTCGGGCTGCTTTAATGCACCGTACCTCTCTTTAAAACATCCATACCAAGACAAACAGACATGTTCGTGCACACAAATGTTTGTACTGTGTGGGAATGGAACCCACGAGCGTTGGTGTCAAAGTAACGTAACAGCGCGCTTCGCCACTGCGCCACCGAGCTCGCCAAAATTGATAAAGATTATAAGGACAGCTGTGTGTGGAGTTGCTGTGTCAACAGCAGAGTTGGCATCGCGCGAGCGATACTTAATGTGTTGCAAACGTTTATAGGCTACGAACACCGGTTTACGTTAGGTGGGCCGCATGTTTGCATGCCTCCCGACGTTCTATAAAAAAAACTTTAATTCTACCATTTGATATCACTATTGTACCGATATACTAATGTGAATTTATTATAATAACTAATTGTCAATTTTAAAAGAGACCTATATTGACAAGTTTCTTCAGCATTTCTTCTTCGCCAATGGTCATTTTCGAAATGCTAGCAGATTCAAAAAAAAAATTGTAACATAAGAGAACTGAATAAGATACCTACAATAAGATTATATTTCTAAAAATGTAAGACGTGTCTAAGTCCCCGCGAGGGCCCAATGACCAATAACGAAATTTTATCTCTTGTCTTTTAGCGAGAGTACCCTTCTAGTGTCGGACGAGATGAGTGGTGTTTTTTCAGCACGCCAGCGGAATACGTTTTGTGGCAATTTGCCATAATGGCAGCAAATGCAGTTGACGTCGCCTTATTGGTCATTGTAGAGAAATTGGTCTATTAGGGCAGGCTTATATGGGCATGTGGCTGTCGCGTCGGCGCTTGTACTCCTGTCATCTTGTCGACGATGTGGTCGTCAGGCGGCTGTTACTTCCTGGTCGGGTTGGTGCTGGCGGAGACGCTCGCTGGCCCCATTGTGAGTTACTTCCTTTAATTGTATCTTTTCCGATAAGGCCGAGTTATTCATGGAACGCACTGAACCCTTGGACCACCAAGATCATTTAAGACGGATAATTAATGTTTCTATTTTTATCGCCTTTACCAAAACATGTCCAAAACACAACCCAATCCTAAACTACATCTCAAATTCTCTGCTCGGCCGCGCCTTTCTTAACTTCATTACTAAGTTTATTTTGTCGGGGAAAACTTAGATACACTGTCGGGATTTAATAATGATTTTAACTGACTTCAAAACGTCTCCTCTTCTTTTTAATTGCAAAAACTGATAGTTAAAATCTATACATATAAATAAAATTGAAGTGTCTGTCTGTGCTTTTAAAATAAAGCCTTTATCTTAAGCTCATCTTATTATTTTCACGTTACCAAAGCCTAAATACGCACTTTTTACTTTTTAGTCTGTCTGTCTGTTTGTTTGTCCGGGCTAATCTTCGAAATGGCTGAACCGATTTTAACGGGACTTTCACTGATAGGTAGAGGACTGTTCAGCGCAGAATATAGGGTACTTTTTATCCCGTAAATATTTAGGGTTCCTGCGTAAAAAATAAAAAACTGTTAAAATTAGGGGGAAATATCTTCCTTTAAAATAACCGCTTTTTACTAAATGCATATGCATTTAGTAACAAGCGGTTATTTTAATATTACAAACAGACACTCCAATTTTATTTATCTGTATAGATTATTACGGAATTATTGAATTGGTATGTTTCTTAACGTGTATTTCTTAATGCCGTCCATGACTAACGAACGCTTAAACCGAGGATATGCGACGTATGGTATGCCATGGCGTCCCAGGCGGCGGCGTATTCTATGTAACGGCACAACGAAAAAACATGGAGAATTATGTACTCCATAGTTGTCTGTAGAGAATAAGTTCAACAAATGTAGGACTGCGGATGGGTGACCTATTGGTGAACTGTCTGCTGTATGCAGACGACGCCGTCCTATTAGCAGAAACTCCATCTGAACTGCAAACACTGGTCACAACGGTGAAAGACGATTGAATGGAGAAAGGCTTACTATTGAATGCGAAGAAAACAAAGTTAATGGTATTTGAAAGAGAAGAAACCGGAACCAGTGTAAGGATTATGGTTGATGATGAAGTGTTGGAAACAGTGTATGATATATATCTTGAATGCGCTTTCAGCAGGGATGGAAGGTATACCCCTGATGTGGAAAGACGAGTGAGTGCTGGGAATAGTGTGAATGGAGCGTTGGAAAAACTTTTTAGCAGTAAAAACTTGAGCCAGAATACACAATGCAGTGCCGGTCCCAACGATTACATATGGAAGCGAGAGCTGGGTATGGCAGAGAGAACAAGAAAGTAGGATAAACGCGGTCGAAATGCGAGCGTTGCGCATAATTTATGGCGTAACGCTTGTAGACCGTATTCGCAATGATGATGTTAGAAACAGAGTTGGTCTGAAAAAGAGAGTGTTAAACAAGAAGAGGCATGCTCCGTTGGTTCGGACATGTAGAAATAGTGCAGAATGAAAGAATCACGAACCAGATATACAACGCAAAAGTGGAGGGATGTAGGAGTCGAGGAATGCCAAGACTTACCTTCCGTGACCAAATTGGTCATGGAAGGTAGTGTGAATGTTAAAGAAGCAAGTGAGATATGTAAGGATCGAGTCACGTGGCGCTCCGTTCTCTCTGCCTACCCCGCAAGGGATCTGGCGTGAAGTTATAGATAAACTCCATATTGTGCAGAAAAAATAATCTTTTGAAACTATCGTGTGGGTAATGGCAACAAATGAAGGCATTTGAATTTGACTTCTAAAATATAAATAACTTATATGTATAGTGGTTTAATTATAAATAGGTTTTTAAATAGGTTTTAGCACCTTTTATAAAAGACAGCAAGAGTATGACAGTAAGTTTTAAGATTCACAGAGGGGTGGGTAGTGGTGGGGAGGGAAGGGTTTTGTGACCCAAGATTTCGTGATGAAGGTTCAACTGGACAGGACTAACCATCGAAAAGTACAGAATATGACTAAGTTATCCATGATAACTTGTGTTTTATAATGGATAACCGATCCGAAAGATAAATATTCTGTCCTTTACAGAAACGAGGACGTCCAAGTCAAACTGATGGTCAGGTCATGGAACCTTCCCGTAGAAAAATCATCTAATGTTACAAAATGTCTGCTGTGTCATAACGTTGTCTTGTACCGTTTTAGGGTTCCGTACCCAAAGGGTAAAACGGAACGCGATTACTGATACTCCGCTGTCCGTCCGTCTGTCACCAGGCTGTATCTCATGAACCGTGATAGTTAGACAATTGAAATTTTCACAGATGATGTACTTCTGTTGCCGCTATAACAACAAATACTAAAAAATAGAAGAAAATAAATATTTAAGGGGGCCCCCATACAACAAACGCGTTTTTCTTGCTCGTTTTTGCTCGATATTGATAACGGCAACAGGTAGACGTTTGAAATATTCACAGAATATTTAAAATAAAACAAATATTTAAGGGGGGCTCCCATACAACAAACGTGTTTTTTTTTTTGCCGTTTTTATAGATAATGGTACGGAACCCTTCGTGCGCGAGTCCGACTCGCACTTGGCCGATTTTTTATATATCGTCGAGAGACAAACAATTTAAGCACACGGCCCATCTGATGTACAGTAGTTAGCCGTAGCCTATGAAGGCTTGAGTTACAGGAAGAAACGCTGGTGTCTTGCAACCCGCTGCTAAAACGGCGATTCCTCAGGAGCTGAATGGCAACCTCACTTAATCGCAGAAACACGACCCCAATGAGCACAATAATATATAATATTTCCACCAGGGAGTTATTATTTTGCTGTGGTTGTCCTGTCCGTGAGATGGAGGTACCTCTCCAGTCCAGTTGTGGGCTACCTCTCTTTGCTTTGACTGTCACCTATCGAAAACAGCCGAGACCGACAGCTTAACATGCCCTTCGAAGCCCCTCGAGACTATTCAATTCATTTTCTGTGGTTAACGCTGCTTACCTTACGTGATCGATTAGATTGACTTGGAGTTGTATCTAAATTAGGACTGATAAGCACATCATTTGTCTAGACGTTTGCCGAGAGCCGACTACCGCTGGCCGCGGTGTCGGAGCTGAGCGCGCGGCTGGTCGCCCGCGGGCCGCACGCCCAGGCGCTCCAGGACCCGGCGGTGGGACGGTTGCCGCTGCCCACACCCTCGGACATAGAGGCCATTAAGAAAGTGGCGCAGATACTTATCACGCTAGGACAACAGGTAATGTAGCTTCCAACTTTTTTTATACAAAACTACGGGAGGCATACAAGCATACAATCCACCTGATGTAAAGTGGTTACCATAGCCTATGAACACTTGAAATACTGGAAGTAATACTCGCGCGTCGCCACCCTCGCAAGTAACATAACAACTCATAATTTAAGAGAGGTAGGGCGCATCAAAGCAGCCCGTCTGGGGAAGTACCACTACCTCACAGAAAACCGTAGCCAAATAACAACTCCCTAGAGGTTTGTTGTCTTCCTGCGCGTGAGGGAGGTCAGAGAGTGTGCTGTGTTAGCAGCAGAGGAGGCATCGCGCGAGTGTAACTTAATGTATCGCAAGCGTTCATAGACTACGGTAACCGCTTTACAGGTGGGTCGTATGCTTGCATGCCTCGCGACGTTGTACAAAAAAATGTTATTTGCATGCAGTTCTTTATTTACTCGTAGTCTCTCAAATGAACGACTCTCCCTGTACACCTAACTTAGTTTGAGGGGTCTTCAATCCAGCCCGACAGATGAAGTGCCTCCAAATATAGAATAATTGGAAGAAGGCGCTGCGCCAGTACTGTAAATGCTTCAGTAGGCTACAGGAGCCAATTACAACAGGCGGGTAGAATGATTGTTTGAGCCGTAGCATGAAACAATCTTTACGCCAAGTCCCTTGCGGCGCAGGCAGTGAGTACCGAGCTCCACATGACTCGATCCTGAGCCATCTCACTCCTTTGGTGGCTATTTTCATGCTCGGTCGCCAGTAGACAACTACCTTCTGATGAGACACTATCAATTTGGTCATGGTAGGTGAGTCTTGACTCTCCATTGAATACTACGTTGTCATTAACATCAGACTCTCTTTCAGACCAACTCTGTTTCTCACATCTTCTTTGTGAACTCAACAGCGTCTCCAACATGTAGATCGAGTATTTCTGTCGCGTTTCATGTGGAAATACTCTGTCTTTTCATGGCTAATCCTGAACCCCACTCTTTTTGCGTCTTCTTTCAAGACTCTAGCGGCCCCCACCACTTCCTCTTTCCTCTCTCCCAGCAGGGCAAGATCACATTATGCCTTCCATTCAGCTGCAGTCTCCTATTCAGTATTAAAACCCTTCTTAGGATATTAGGACATACCCCAGAACCAAATTGAAAAGCATAGGCGAGTTTTTCTGGGATGCCGAAGTTTTTAAGAGTGACGTACAGGGCGCTCCCTTGCGCTCCAGTCTGTGCTGTCGCATGCTTGTGTGAAATCCACGAACAGTGTTTTGTGCTCTGAGCGTACTCCCATCTCTTCTCCATAAGTTGTTTAACAAGGAAGATTTGGTCAATAGTGCTGCGATATTTACGACACCCGCATTGATAATCGTTTAGGATCCTTTCCGCGTATGGTTCTAACTTTCTGAGCATTACATATGTCAAGACTTTTTTACGCTGTTGGCAACAAAATAATCTCTCTGTAATTTGTGCACTTCTTTCTATCACCTTTTTTAGGACCGGGCAGATATATCCTGTATTCTACTCTTGTGGGTGCTGCTCTACCTCCGATATTTTAAGCAACAGTTCATAAAGCTTATGTCGTACAGAGCTACCGCAATATTTCCACACCTCCGATGGTAATCCATCAATGCCTGCGAACTTATTGTTTTTGAAGCCGAATGGCTGTAGGACCTTCTCAAGTGTGGGAGCCATTAGTTCAGAGTAATTTTCTACGTTAGTGCCCTGCATAGGTTTTCTGAACGGAGGGCAGTTCAGCAATTGCTAGAAGTATTTTTGTCACATGCTCTTGATTTCCTCGTCACTTATTATCAAGTTTTAGAAAAAAAACCTTTTTTTTATATATTAGATCAGTGATAGCCCAGTGGATAAGAAACCGGCCTATTGACCAACAGATTCTAGGTTCGAATCCTAGCATGTAATACTAAACTCGTGTTTTCAGATCTATGTACATATTTGTAATTATCACTACTTCGGCGATGAAGTAAAACGTCGTCAGAAAACCCGCACGTCCAAGAAATTATATTTCGAAATAATTAATAATTAGGTTATTATTATTATTTTAGGTTTATTAAATTTTAGATGTAATTTAGTATTAGTTTTATTGTGTACTAGCTGAAGCCCGCGGCTGCGCGCATGAGATTTGGGCTTTTAGTAGCTTTTATTTCTCTATAGACCTCAAATTCTTTCTTTTTAAAAAAGAAACAAAGTTCAGGGTCGTAGATGCAACCATAGAGCGATTCAATTTTTATACAGCGCCATCTATTGATATTTACGGGAGGCAACGTATATTTATTTTATTTTTATAACATAAAAAATGCGTACTTATTTTATGTCACAAAATACGTATTCTGTGAAAATAATAATAAAAATAAAATCACCGCAAAGTTTTCAACAGTTTTTAATTTTTTACGCAGGAACCCTAAATAATTACGGAATAAAAAGTAGCCTATATTCTGCTCTGAACAGTCCTCTACCTACCAGTGAAGTCCCGTCAAAATCGGTTCAGCCATTTCGAAGTATAGCCCGGACAACCAAACAGACAGACAGACAAAAAAGTTAAAAATGCATGTTTAGGCTTTGGTAACGTAAAAATAACGATATGAGCTTAAGATAAAGGCTTTATTTTGAAATCACAGACAGACACTTCAATTTTATTTATATATATAGATTTATTTAATTTTAGTTATGTACATTACTAAGTAATATACTCGTATTTCGAAAGACGTATGACCTTACCTAAGAATTTTTTTGTTTACCCTGTAGATGAGGTCTGACGGCAGACGACCCGTGTAATAATCAATGTCTCCGCCATATCCTTAGACTTAGGCAGCGGACCCCGCTAATCCTTACGAATTAGGAAACGGGATAGCGCTAAGAAGAATAACTGTTTTAGATTTTAAAAGTTTCGAAATAAAAACAATCATAGACAGGTAAAAAAAAATGGCAGTTACAAACTTTTCCTCCAATGTATACCTTCATCATGATATTTAAGAGCCGTACTGTTGCGGGAGGAGCTTTCGCCATCTCTCTGTCTCTTCCACCAATTGTTTTACTTCTTGATACGACATCACTTCCACTTCTCCTTTATTAGTTCATGTGACGAGATTTCGACGAGCTCGGTGGCTCAGTTGTGAATGACGCGGCTTTAACACCAACGCTCGTGGGTTCGATTCCCACACAAGGCAAACATTTATGTGCATGAACATGTCTGTTTGTCTTAGTCTGGATGTTTTAAGAGAGGTAGGGCGCATCAAAGCAGCCCGGCTGGGGAAGTATCTCCATCTCACAGAAAACCGCAGCCAAATAACAACTCCCTAGACGGTTGTTGTGTTCCTGTGTGTGAGTGAGGTCACCAGTAAGCTCCCAAGAAGTTGCTGTGTAAGCAGCAGAGGAGGCATCGCAAGAGTGATACTTAATATCGCAAGCGTTAATAGGCTACGGTACCCGCTTTACATCCGGTGGGCCGTATGATTATATGCCCCCGGCGTAGTATAAAAAAAAATATGCTATGCCTAGGCCTCCTTTTTCCTATTAGCATCACACTATTATTAAATAATTAATTTACGTTTTCAGGAACACCGTTCCTATATGAAATCTATATGTTTGGCTGTGTGTGTGTGTGTGTGTGTCTGTGTGTGCGTTTTTTTCGAATATTCGAATTTTGACTTCAGATTCGGATTCAGCATAAAAAAGTAGAATAGGAATGTTCAGGAATACCGTTCCTATTTCTTAAGGAACATGGTCATAATGGCCGACTAATAAAAAAAAAATTGAATTGTTATATAATTGACGAGCCAGGTGTTCCTCTGGCAATGCAAGCTTGCGCATTCTCAACTGGTTTTAAATTCAATACTTCTTATTTTAAGAACTCTAACAGACCAATCCTATTTCTTACATCATAATTACGAGTGTAAATTATTTCTTTAAAGTCCGAGGCCAATGCTAATACGTCGTCCGTTCTTGACCGCGGCTGCGTCGCAGCCTCCGAGAAGACAATATCAATAAAACCGTTGCATCATTAACATCTCGTGTGTGTGTATATTATTTTCCACCGCCGCCATCCACGGAACAGTTTTATGCTATACCATTTACTTGTAGGAGTCGTGAACTAATAGCCTTCAATATTTTTGTAAACAGACATGAGGTCGTCTCGATCGCTGCATCCGACGGGGTCATGAAACGGAAGTTCGTTTGAAATTACGCGGACAATTACAAACATTTAGAAACCGTGAGAGACTTCAATGAAGGCGCCTGTCTTTCAGTCATGTGACAGTAATTGCACGCTAGAAATGTCACAGCCAAAACCGAACTTTCATAGTTATATGTATATATATTCACGCCAGATCCCTTGCGGGGTGGGCAGACAGAACCGAGCGCCAAACACACCGCGCAGTCCTCACAAACCTCACTCGCTCATATAAAATACGACCAATTTCGTCATGATAGGTGAATAGCAGTCTTCCCCGGCTCCTACATCCTTCCATTTTCGCATTGTATATTGTTAATCCTGTCTCTCCTATACTCCATCTTGTTTAATCCTTCAACTCCTACCTATCTAAAGGAGCGCTCTCATTTCACACTGGAGTACAAGGTCGTAGCTTGCGATATACACTGTCCCTCCGGCTGTCCATTCCATCGCACTCTACCAATTATTACTCGAAGTTTTTTCGGTACAAGCTGCACGCCTCTGGAATGGTCTGCCATTACATATCCGACGTGCTCGAACCTTATCTACATTCAAAAGCCTTGTAAAAGCTCACTATCTTTCTCTTGACTCTGTTTAACTTTACCTATCTATAATCTTTCTGTATTCATTTCTGTTATGACGCCTGATTACGTAATATCTTTTATTAGATTATGCTTACGAATATACTTTTATCTATGTATACATGTTTATATATATATTTATGTATGTATATATGTATATGGAATATGTAGTGAATATGTAAGTAGTTTATGCGCCTCCTACTTGTTCCGTGTCATTATCGTTTCCTCTACCTCAATATTGCCTGGAAGAGATCGCTTTGCGATAAGACCGCCTTTTGTGTTTTAATGTTTACTTCATGTATATTTGTCTTATTTGGTGCAATAAAGTGTATTGTATTGTATTGTAATCTGCCTCTCATCAAGATGGTGAGGGTGAAATTTAGATTTATGGTGAGTGGTACGACAGCAGAACTCAGCGGCTGGTATTAAGTTGAACAGCTCCTCCGAACACTCCCCGTGATACAATTTGTACAGTACACAAAGAGAAGCAATACGTCTCTTCGTGTACAAAGCGAGTCCAGCCGAGCGGAGATCACTGGGTCGCCGACGATTCGAACTGCTCTACGTTGTATGCGATCAAATGGAGTAAGCAAATATTGTGGCGCGCCGGCCTAAAGATGTGAACTCTATTGATCACACCAATCTTCTTGGACACCAACTTAGCCTTACTCTCCAGATAACTGCGAAACTGTACATCGCTTGATATGTCGACACCCAGGATACCGATGCTAGGGGTAACGCTGAGGGGTATACCTTCTCATCGAGACGCTACGATAAATGAGGACTTTTTCGCGGTAAATGCGTACACTTGCTGTTAAAACTTCGTTGTCAAATATTGCCCTTGGTTACTACGTCTGATAAAAGGAAATATCTTAAATAAAAAATAATTCTTTATTTTAAATGGGAAATGCCACAAGGACTTAATAGCGTAAAACTTTTAATTGAAAAATTTAACTTATAATCATCTAATATAATAAAATTAGGTAAGTTAACGCCACTTCTCTAGGGCGTAACCTATAGAAATTTCATTATTACTTAGTTAGATTACGATATGTTGCACATTGTCATCATTAATAATAATTAGACTACTCAATTTGTTAAATTACTTTGCAATGATTTTAATAAGGCTATCATCGTTAATTACATTAATCAACCTCATTAAAGTTATGTTATTTGTGTTAATGTATACATTTAATCTGGAATGATATCCTTCAAGAACATTGTTAGTTCGATGTCTCAAGCCAAAAACACTCAATAAATTCATATATTTCTCATTAATTATGAAAATAGCAACCAACAAATTTTGCGAATGGAAACTTTAGTAAAAGAGAGTTACTATTACCCGGTTCAACATTGATCATAAAACAGTATCTCTCCTTGTACTACTAGATTTCACTAGTGCCTTCTATACTATTGATCTCGCTATTTTGTTAGGAGTCTTACATTCTCTCAATATATCGTCTACGGCATCAGCATGGTGTCATTCCCACCTCGTGGGTCGCCGGCAATTAGTAAAAATGGGAGATCGCCGTTCTGACTGGTGTGATTTGACTGCTGGCGTCCAACAAGGCGGTGTATTGTCACCCATTTTCTTTTCGCTGTTCATTAATAGCATTGTTTCTTCTCTCTCTTCTTCTTATCATCTATATGCTGATGATTTACATGTCTATATAGCTGCCCCATTTCTTAATATTTCTTTAGCGGTGCATGCTATCTTGTTATTATTGCTGATTGGTCTCATAACTTCGGGTTTAAAGTCAATGCAGCCAATGTACAAGCAATCATTATAGCCAGCCCACACTTTATTTCTTAACTCCAGGGTGCGGTTCTTCCTAACATTCAGTTTGATGGTGACATAATCCCTTTTTCTTCAACTGTCTCTGATTTGGGAATTATTATTGATCAAACCCTGTCGTGTGCCCCGCAAATCAATGAAGTCAGCCTTAGGATTTTCACGTCGCGTTGCGTCTCTCCACTCACTCACTTTTTTCTGCCGTTGGAAATCAAAATGTTGTTGGCTAGTTCCCTTCTCCTTTTTTTTCTCCTTCTCCTCGTTTACTAGATTACCGTGATCCTACCTGGACCCTTCCGAGGAACTATTGGATAAGTTGGAAGGACTACAAATCCCTTGTATTCGCTTCACCTTTGGACTGGGTAAGTACGATCTCAGAGTGGCCTAATCGTCTCAATTGATGGTAACGATCAGAGATGGTAGAAAGATGCACATTTTCAGCTTACTTTTTAATGTTTTATTAAATCCATTTGCACTTTCCTACCCAAAAGAGACTATTCATCTTCGTGATGTGGACTCAAAACTAAAACTTTAAATGAACGTTATATTGAGAAGCTCCTCATATTTCACACAACATAAATGCTCTGGAAGTTTGAGGCTGTAAGTAAGTAAACATTTATGTAACTAAATATATTGTTATTCTATTTATTTTATAGAATTTAGGCACCTATTGTTCGTCCAACTTTACCTTTACTCTCCCATTACCCACAGTCAAAATTAACTTTAAATTGTTTAAAAAGATATGTAGATTTATTTTTAACTTTTAGTAGGTATCTACGGTGATCGGTGACATCATGTCTTCCACAAGCCTAGGTACATCTGCGTTGGTACGTGTATTGTTGAAGCTAGATTTGTACGAGTCACAAGGCAGCAACTGTTTGGTGCGATTGAATACTTGCATTGACTCCGTTAGGAATATTTTTTACTGCACGACAAGCTGGCGGTTTTGTTTCAACGCCTGCGAGAGGTTTCTCTTTTGCGCGCAGACGAACTTGTAGCAATAGTCCTTATTGTAGAAGTGGAAACGGTGTTTCATTCAGGCATCGCCGCTAATTTGGGACTAATGATTTAGTCAATTAATTTGAATAACTTCTCGTCTTTCCTTTCAATTTGCCGATCTGTTTTTTTACATTTGCATGAGCTCGAATACCTGGATTTGATTAATATCGACAGATATATAAGCGCCCGAACTCGAATATATTTCGAACGGTGGGAAGCACTTCTTCGTAAACGAAGTGCATAAACTCTTTTGCTTGCGCTTTGTTTGATCGTGCTAGCAGAGCGCAAATACCGGGCTCTGATACAAAGAGTGTCTCTGGTTGCCAGTTGGGTGGCATTTCATGGCTGATGTTGCAAATGTCCATAGGGAGTCGTAACTACTTACCATCAAGCAGACCGTACGCTTGATTTCCTCTTTAGTGGTATAAAAAAAGTTTGTAGTACTGATTTCCATAACAAATTAATATAATTCCTCCATTTCTTTGTATGGATTTAATATCAGAATCGCTTACTTCACTCATTATAATAATATATTTTTATATTGGATAGATTACTAATTAGTGGATCATAAAGGGCAATAAACTAAAGTATTGAATTAAACCATTTTTAACGGAAGTATCGTGTTTTATTTATTTTGTTAAACCTGACGTTTCGAACGCTTTGCAGCGTCCGTGGTCGCAGGAACGACCACGGACAGAATAAAACACGCGATATTTCCGTTAAAAATTGTTTAATTCAATGTGTAACAATCGCGAAAACCTAAGACAAACTAAAGTATGTTTCACACAAATCTATTGATGGCGTAAACCAAGAAGAATGAATCATATTTGACAAATAAGTTTTAATTACAAGTGGAGGTTGTCACAAGAGAAAATTGTAATTACCATTCAAACAACTTACTATTGCAGTAGTAAGGAAAGAGATCAAATTAATAATATTACTACTGGTAAGTCGCATTGGTATACGTACAGTAACATGGGCAAGAAAGGCGTCTAACTTACATGCAATTAAATAAAAATGGCAGGAAATTGAGAACTTCTTTCTTTTTCTTCCGCGATCATCGTGGAGCACCCACTGATTAGAGCAAAATTTTGGTGTAAAATTCACAACAAATGCTATAAGTCAGTCAGTGTCTCACTGATTTCAAATACCAACTGCCTCAAGTCATGTATCTTTCTATTACTTTACCGCAAACTGTTGCTGACAACTTCCTGTTGTTGTTGTGTTGGTGAGAGTGAGGGAGTTACCACAATCTAGCTATTTTAATCGTTTCTGTTGGTTGCAATCATAACATAGCTGTTTCCGGGTAATCATTTCAAATCGAGTATTCATGTAAACGTGTGCCGAGGTTAGATCTTCGCACATTGCACACTATTATGTAAATGTGTGGCTTTATAGCTGTGTTCCGCACAACTTGCCAGAAAATTTATAAATATTTGTTCAATGGAAAAGTTCACCTCGCCGCGTAAATAGGACTCGAACACACGACCTCTGCATTGCCGGTTGAGTGCTCTTCCAAATGAGCTACGAGGAAGGTCCCCTGTTCCATTAAACTCAACTCAAAGTTCAACCAGTTTAACTAACTAGACAAAGATATTCCATTTATTTCAATTAACTATGACTATAAGAACTTGATCTTTCTTGATAAAAATCAATTCTGTAAGGTCAACTTCGTTTTTATTTACAGTATGAGTAGGCAAACGAGTACGTATCACTTAGTTGAATGAACAACACACACTTAGTACATTATGTTTCTTCTTTATAGCGTTATACCGTTTCCTAATCCATTAGGATTGGCGGGGTCCGTTAACTAAGCCTAATGATTTGGCGAAAATATAGATTTTTACATGTAACGAGTGACGTCAGACCTCCAGAACGCACAGAGGGATAACCAGACCTACCTTAGGTAAGGTCACGCGTCTTTCGAAAATATAATTTCTTAGACGTGCGTGTTTTCTTCCTTTTCCTTCACCGCCGAGCAAGTGATAATTACAAATATGTACATAAGTTCGAAAATATGTACATAACTTCGAAAATATGTACATAAGTTCGGAAAAAAGGTATATCTACTAATGTAAAACAAGTAAATAACGATATCGACTAGTTGACTACACTAAACAACTGTCTGAACAGGGTAGAATTCAATGAACTTGATTTCACTTTCAAATTTTTTTTTTACACTTTTTTAACAGTTTGCTTTTATTATTGTGTATACTTTGTCACATTAGGTAATACCGGCCATCATCGGGGAGCCGTCGTCGCCGGTGACAAGCAACTGTGAGTCTGTAGCGGACGACGCACCTCCCGAAGACACTCCCTAACTCTTATAGCAGACGTTTTGACTTCTCTTTGATCTGATCGTTTCCTGTGGGGATGTTGTGTATTTTAAGAAAGCCTATTGGCAAGAAATTTAGCGCAATGGGTTATTATTTGTTGATGGGTAAATTTATATATTGCTTTTGTACATATCTCTAATGTTAATGTATGTATTAGATACTGACACATACATATAAATAGTTATATATTGTTTAGTGTTATTATCTTTTCATTCCAGAGTGAGATATGTTTGTGATTGTAACTACTTTTTCACTTTTCCTTTTATTAATAATTTAACAATAGTAATGATAACTTTTATTGTAATAGACAATAATGTAAGTAATCATTAAACATTAGAACTATTCTCAAAACCAAATGCAACAACTGCATGCAGCCTTCCCCTTGAGATGTTGACCGATAGAGCAATGCCGCGGCACATCACGATTATTTTATCACATTTTAGCGAACCGCTGCAGGTCAATCCCATTATTTGAATGCACATTTATAACATAAATAACTCATCACGAGTATATTATTTTGTTGGTTATGGTTCACTGTGGTGTATGTAGCGACGTCCGTTGTAATTGCAGGCAATAAACTGAACATTCGATTAACTATACATTTACTTTGTTTTATTTTGATGTGAACGTAATGTATGTTAATCTTTATCATAAACAAGATATTACGACATTGCTTTGGTTATCAGAAGTTTACCAACAAATGAAAATACAAAATACTAGCTAAAAGGTACTTTCTTAAAAAAATTTTGACAAAACGGAATATAAAATTCTTGTTTATCAAGAGATATTGTCAGTTCTGAAAACCGGCGGCGTGGATTTTTTTTATACAATGTCGGGAGGCATACAAGCATACGGCCCACCTGATGTAAAACAGTTACTGTAGCCTCTTAATGCTTGTAATATATTAAGTATCACTGGAGCGATGCCTCCTCTGCTGCTTACACAGCAACTCCTTAGGAGCTTGCTGGTGACCTCACTCACACGCAGGAACACAACAACCCTATAGGGAGTTGTTTGACTGCGGTTTTTTGTGAGGTGGAGGTATTTTACCCACACAGCCTACCTTGTTGCACCCTACCTTTGTGAAAAAGTGGTTGAAAATAACCATGAATTTTAAAGAAGAAAGTGAGGTATGAGAGGTGGACCGCGTGGCGCTCGGTTCTCTCTGCCAAGGCCGCATGTTTCTTGATGTGAACTTGTAGACAGACAGGCAAATAAATGCACGTAACTATATCGTGTGACTTGTGCCATACACTCCTTAAACTTAGTTTGTACTATGGCTCCTTTTTTATACATGTCCGGAGGCATAGGCTATGAACGCTTGCAGTACAGGAGTATCGCTCTCGCGGTGCCACCCTTACTGCTAATACGGCAACTCCTTAGGATCAAACTGGCAAAGCCGCTCATCGCAGGAACACAACAACCCTCGGAGCTGCTATTTGGCTGCGGTTTTCTGTGAGGTGGAGGTACTTCCCCAGACGGGGGTATTGGCGCGTTAATGCAGTCCGTCTGGGGAAGCGTCTACCTCTCTTAAAGTCGTGTGTAAGACGAAGTGTGAGAATCGAACCCACGAGCGTTGGTGTCAAAGTCGCGACTGCGCCGCCGAGCTCGTCAATGCCGTGCGCAATTTGTTAGTATTGTACGCAAACCGGCAGAAGGTATTTGAACGATTGCTACTTTTTAAACAAACAATATTTAGTACTTTTTATAAAAATTGCCAAGCCGGACTCGTACAGTATCTCATTGTTATTCAACTGTTTATGAGCAGTATCTGTTCTAATATTCCAAATGCCAAGGCGCGCGTTGACGCCATGGGAAAGCCAAACGACGATCTCGAACGCGTCCCTCCCTTGTTGAAGCAGCGTTACGACACTCTCGTAATGTTCACTAATATATGCGGGCTGTAGGCTGTAGAGCTGCACAAACACGGAGGAGGTCGGCTTTGCGGCCGACGTTAGAGGCTGTTCATCTCGGCTCGACGAACAATGTTCATCTGTACTCGTTCTACTGTATATACTGAGATGCTTCCGAATCTGTATTTTATCACAAGGTGATAAGCTTCAGAAAGCGGCGAGCGTCCACGAGAAGAGCTATCAATGTTAAAGAAGCGAGTGAGACGTTATAAGGTCCGGGCCATGTCGCGCGCGGTTTTCCCTGCCTACACTGCAAGGGATTTGAAGTTATAGATAGACAGCATCCGTATCTATATATAAGTAGGGAAGGACAAAATAGTACAATACCTTTTTCTCTTCTGTTTATGTACCCATTTTTAGGGTTCCGTACCCAAAGGGTAAAACGGAACCCTATTACTGAGGCTCCGCTGTCCGTCCGTCCGTCTGTCACCAGGCTGTATCTCATGAACCGTGATAGTTAGACAGTTGAAAATTTCACAGATGATGTATTTCTGTTGCCGCTATAACAACAAATACTAAAAAATAGAATAAAATAAATATTTAAGGGGGCTCCCATACAACAAACGTGATTTTTTTGTTCATTTTTGCTCGATATTGATAACGGCAACAAGTAGATGCTTGAAATATTCACAGAATATTTAGTTATATATTCATTTTAAGAATACATAATTAAATTAAAATAAAAGAAGTATTTCAGGGGGGCTCCCATACAACAAACGTGATTTTTTTGCCGTTTTTATAGATGGTACGGAACCCTTCGTGTGCGAGTCCGACTCGCACTTGGCCGATTTTTTTTTATGTTATCAGTTACATTGGCATCATATATTATGTTTTCCTCAAATTTTCAATTATGATTGTGGACAGATTTCTACCATTGGGGTACAAATAGTTGTAATAACTGACCTTGTACACCAGTGTCACATAAAGTTTTGATCACGATATCATTGCTGGCCGATGGCCGAGCGGGTGGCACCGAGCGAGTGATACTTCACGTTCAGTCTCTATTCACTGCATTTAAGTACATTTGAAGAATTGTTCGATATGATGCCGACAGCTTATCTTTACAACCGCACGCTCGCCGAAGGTAGGGAGTTCCCCTTCACACACCGGAACCGCAATGGTAACGTACTGTAAAGTTCCAGTAAAGTTTTCTACCGAGGACTCTCAATTTGTGGAACGAATGACACCATTGGTGTTGCAAGTGTCCATAGGTTACGGTATCTGCTTACCCTCAGGCAGGCCATACGCTTAATCCGTGGCGCATCCCATTAATTTGAAAATTTCCCATTTTGGTTAGAAATATCAATTTTCGAGTTGTTTTGTTGTTTGTCGATAAATGGCCTACACACAAAGGGTAGTTTTGGTTGTTGTTAATCTAGTTCGAACAAGTCACTCAAATGCAGGACGCTGTGACCACATTTTCCTATATCCGGCCGCAGTCTAGAGGACGCCTGATGGGTTAATTGTCATATTAGTGGAATAAAACAAAATCTTATATGTAAAATTCGACATCATTCTAACTGGACCAATTATGATAAAATTTTCAGGAAATGTTCAGATTAGCCCCGAGGGTACTCCTGTATAGTGCGAAGCAGGGGCGGTCGCTAACCATTTATATCACACATACCTGCCATGTTTTGAAACTCAATGCTATGTGTTCAATAATAAAAAAAATGATACTATTTAATTTTCTTGTCAGAAGGTGATCATGAAATGAAATGAAAAAAATCTTAGGGAATAGTCACTATTTTTACTGTGAATTATTCGTGAATATTTATTCTGAAGTATAAATATCTGATGCACATTAACAGAGTTTCCCCAGAATATAATTCCGTATGTCAATTGCGGATATACATTCCCATAATACGCATGTAACGGAGAAATGAGAACTTGAGAAAATGAGTAGAATAAATATAATAAAATCGAACTAAATTTACAGACAAAAACACAGAATACAACAATAAAATATAAAGTCAACTTGACAACAGAAAAAGAACAAAACAATAAATTCTTTTATATAAAAAAGTATAAGCTTTTTCTAAGGAGTTCACAACATCCTCCACCCCGTGCAGGCTTGCTGCACCAGCCGACACAGTTTAATCCGCATCTGTTTGTAGCTTTACAATTTTTATGAGCGGCCGGCGTAGCGTACCTCCTGAGGTAGCAACGTCCACAACTCTGGTCACCCCATCTTTCCCTGGGTATTTTGCAACTATTCGGCCTCTTGGCCATGTTCCCCGAGGTAGCGACTGGTCAACGACGATTACAACGTCTCTAATGTTTATGCCACTATCAGCACCTGCTTGACTGTTTCTGGGTTGCATACACGGAAGTACTTCTCGGACCCAGCGATTCCAGAAATGGTCTGCTAACCGCAATGCCTTTTTCCAGTCCGAGCGTCTCATAAGGTCGCTATCATCCAGTGTTTGACCATGTAATCGATTTGATGAAGAACCAATTAGGAAATGGAAAGGTGTCAATGTTTGTGGGTCATTTGGGTCTACAGATACATGACTCAGTGGGCGAGAGTTTACTATTGCCTCGGCTTCGGCAAGCAGGGTTGCGAAAGTTTCTTCTTTACAAGCTCTGTCATGGAGTGTTGCTTTTAATGCTGTCTTCACGCTCCTGACCAGCCTCTCCCATGCCCCTCCGAAAGTCGGTGCTGCTGCTGGGATGAAACTCCACTTAATTCCTTGAATTCCAGCAAAATCTTGGACCTCTGTGGCGTAGAACTCCTTGAGCAGACGGTTAGCTCCAACAAATGCCATTGCGTTGTCTGAATACAGAGTTTCTGGAGTGCCACGTCGAGAAATGAATCTCCTAATACTCATTATAGCCGAATCGGCGGATAAACTGTGGACAATCTCCAAGTGAACTGCTCTGGAAGTCATGCAAGTGAATAAGGCAACATATCTTTTTTCATGGCGTCGTCCCACTGTAACCAGTAATGGTCCGAAGTAATCGAGACCTGTGAATGAAAATGGACGACGATGATGGGCCAATCTTTGAAGGGGTAGGTCGCCAGTAGGAGGACTAAGTGGCAGTGTCTTGCGAAAACGACAAAATCGGCATCGGTGAGCTACACTTCTCACAGTATTCCTCAAATTGACGAGCCAGAATCTCTGCCGAAGTTCGTTTATTACCAATTCGTTGTTTGCGTGGCCAGCTTTTACATGATAGTGCATGATCAGCATCTTGACGACTGAATGACAACCATCTAATAAAATTGGTGTCCGAGCATCTGAGTCGATTCGTACTACGAATTTAATTCTTCCAGCAAGTCGAAGTAATTTGTCATCACCAAGCACTGGCGATAGTTTAATAAGACGGCTCTTCTTTGAAATCGGTTGACCAGTAGTAATGCATTTGAATTCTTCTGTAAAACTGTCCAATTGAATGCGTTGCAAAATGTGCCTTTCTGCGGCTTGCAAGGACTCAGAAGTCAGAGGCATTAGAGTAGTGGACGTTGAACGCGTATTATCAAAAGGTAATTTAGAATTCCGAAGTCGTGCCAAAGGTTTGCCAAAAAGTGCTGCGGCATTATGTACCCGCGCCGTGGCACGTAACAAACGGAGCCAGTTACTAAAATGATCAAAAATGGCTGTTACTGGTGTTGGCATTGGCGTACCGACGACGGAAGTGAGACCTACCAACTCACTGGGTTTACATTTAAGCTCCTCGCAAACTGGAGCGACATTAGATGGCTCTTGCGGCCAGTCCTCTGACGACTTAAATAGAAAAGACGGACCGCAAAACCATCTATGCGACAAGTCCAAATTGATCGGGTGAGTCCTAGTGGCATCATCAGCTACGTTTTCACTCGTCGGAACCCAACGCCAATCAGTAACAGAAGAGTTTTCCAAAATTACGCCTAAACGATGGGCGACGAAAGGTTTATAACAACGGGCGTCGCTTCGCAACCATTGGAGGACAGTCATTGAATCGCTCCACAAAAAAGTACGTATAGGTTTTTTACGATGACTGTCCCTTATGGTAACGGCGAGCCGAGAAGCTATTAGACTCGCCTGGAGCTCTAGGCGAGGTATAGAGACTGGTCTCAGTGGTGCGACTCTAGCTTTGCTTGATAATAGAGTAAGCTTTATATCACCATTTGGGTAAATTAACCGCCAGTAGGCCACACAAGCAAAGGCCAGTTCACTTGCATCCGCAAAAACATGTAGCTCCCGGTACGATGGTTCAGTGTTCGCGGAGTACCAGCGAGGAATTTTTAAAGATGTCACATGTTTAAGCTCCTGAAACCAGTCCAACCATTTAGATACCTCAGCAGATGGCAACTCAGTATCCCAATCAACGTTGAGTCTCCATGCCTGTTGGAAAAGTATTCTACCCTTTACTACTAGGGGGCCCAAAAGACCTAACGGATCATAAACTCTCATGAGTTGTGATAGAGCTTTGCGTTTTGTAAGTGGTCGTAATGTTGTTTCAGAATCGTCTGTTCTAAAACCTAAGATATCCTTGTAAGGATCCCACGCCATCCCTAAAGTTCTAACACAGTTGGAGAAGTTAGCGAGATCTATTTCTGATGGCCTAGCAGCTCGCAAATCTATAGGAACTAAATCCAAAGCTTTAGGGTCATTTGAAAGCCAACCTCGCATTTCAAAACCGGCGGCTCCATGAATGGTGACTATATCGGCTGCGAGTCGGGCCGACTCATCCACAGAGTCAAGCGAGTCGATGTAGTCATCCATGTAATGGTTGTACAAAATGGCTGCCACTGCTTTCGGATGCGTAAGTTCGTATTCGCGGGCATATTTATTTTTAATAAATTGTGCTATGAAAGGACTACAACTAGCACCGAAAGGAATAGCTGTCATTCTGTATTCTTTTAGAGGAAGAGATTTGTTTGGTCTCCATAGATAACGGAGGGCGTCTCTGTCTTGCTCCCTTATCCGAACTTGAGGAAACATCTCCTTAATATCCGCTGTCATAGCAATACGACCCTCCCTAAACCGGAATAAAACTGTAAGAAGGGACTGGAGTAAGTCAGGACCAGTGAGCAAGAGAGAGTTCAAAGACACACCCTCATTTTTAGCTGCAGCATCGTGTACGACTCGAAGTTTGCGCTTTTGAGGATGAACAACACCAAAATGAGGCAAATATAGTCTTATATTTTGGTTGTTATGACTGAGGTTCGCGTTATAATAAGTGTCTAAAGCGCACTCTTCGGCGTACTCTTTGTCCAGCATATTGGACATAAAGGAATTATAGGATTTCGCGAATTCGTTATCCCTGCACATTCGTCTTTCCAAATTAAAAAACCGTGACATAGCCTGCGCATAACTTTCGGGAATATTCTGTATGTCGTCGCGCCAAGGCAGGCCTACTTCAAACCGACCAGAAGATAAACGTTTGGTCGTAGATTCTAGAATTTCTACAGCACGCTGATCTTGTTTGCAGTAATTTGTTTCGAATTTAGAAATCCCTAATGAATCTATTTTATAATGTTCTTTGATTAGGCACTCCAATTTGACATCATCGGTGGACTCTGCGACAGCGGTATGGTTGATGAACTCTATCGGTTTTGTTTTGCTGGATGAAACACCATATAAAGTCCACCCTAGAGCAGTTAAGCAGGCAACGGGATCGTTCTTCCCACCAGAACAAACTTCACGACTTATTGACAAATACCAGTGTTCAGCACCGATGAGAACACTTGGAGTGGCATTTGTATAAGAAACCTGGTCAACCAAACTTGATAAGTGTGAATAAACCTTAATTAAATCTTGCTTAATTGTTTGTGTATGTAAAGACAAGTTACTCATCGATCTAGCATTTTTTATTACAAAAGTCTCACGTGTGTGTCTGCCCTTAATCTTAAAATCAACAAACGACACTTTGGTATGTTTAGTAAGGCCGCCAACACCGTTGATAGTAATTTTCTGTTGAGGTCCGGTCGCACCTATACATGTGGCAACGCTAGAATCAATGAGAGTAGCTGTACTACCATCATCTAACAGCGAAAATACGTCACAACTTCCAGAAGGCCCGGAGACAGTGACAGGAACAATTTTTAAAAATATGTTTGATTGTTCTCGACAACGCGTGCAAGTGGTCGAGATAGTGACATTTTCATCGTCGCTGATCTTACAATCGGTCGATGACGGGTGTAAATTTTCTGCGACAGTCGCGTTGCTATTAGTCGGAATATCCACCGTCGCTTTGTTGATATATGTGTTAGTCTGTCCGTGTAACAATGGATGATGACGATACAAACAATTTTCTATTCCACAAGGTTTTATTTTACACGTCTTCCACTGATGTGGATTACGCTTCAAACATCTGTAACAAACTTTATTGTCGCGTAACCACTTCCACCTATCATCGACAGACAACGCGCTAAAATCTGTACAAGACGTAATATTGTGAGACTTTGAACAGAACACACATTCCCGTTTTGATGTGCGTGAGGCCTTAGAAATCGGTTTTGTGTCGGTAACGGAATGAATATTTTCACGCCTTATTTTATGCTGTACAAAAATCGGTTGTAGTAAACTACAGTCAGGTGACAAACCAAAACGCAAAAATTGTTGTAATTCACGTTTCAAAAAATCTGACAATATTTCCAGCTTAGGACGCCCGATAATATCCTGTGTAGCAAAATCAGTCCACCTTATCTTTGTAGTTGGATTCAATTTAGATAATACCGCATAAAACAACTCCGGTGAGTATAAATACTCTGTCTGATCTAGCTTTTTTATTGTAGAAATAGAGTTTCGTACCTTATTACAAAGGGAACCCAGTTCCTTTAAGTCGTTACTTAAACGTGGCAGATTTTTAAGTGCAGTTACTTCTCTGAAGACGATGAGTTCTGGACGCGCGAAATTTTCTTCCAGAGCGCGCACGATCTCCTCCGGGTCTTCTGACGACATCAACAAAGCACCAACAGCTTCACGAGCGGTACCTCTAACTGCATTTTGAAGCCTTGTTAGATTGTCTAATGGAGAAAAGTATGATTTAGTATTATCGTAAATACGCTTAAATTGTAACCATTCGGTTGCATCACCATGAAAGGGGAATAAATCCTGCTTTTTGGTATTAATAGGCGAAGAGGCGAGAGCCTTAGTTGCCGCTGCTGTATCGGCTACAGCCTTAAATAAAAGAGCGTTATGCGTGCCAAGCTCCGAGGAAACGAGTGGGGTCGCTGTGACCACCGCCTTGGACGCTTTAGTAGCACTGCACGCTTGTTGACTTTGATAAGCTTGTTGAGGTATATGTGTTTGTTGAAACGAAGCGGAAGGGAAAGCGGTCACCCGCGTGACCGTGGGTACTAGTACCTCAAGACGGTCGGGTGTCGGAACAGTATCTTCCTGTATCCGTTGTGCCGCTGAAAAGTCCCTATCAGCTAAATCTAGTAAATGAGTCTGATTTCCTACGTTTTCTACCCAATCCTTAGTTCGATCTGCGCTCACCCTAGAACTGCGATGGCTGGCATTACTTTTAGAGCGACTGGAAGCTTCGGCGTCAATAGCCGCAAGCTCAGCCTGTAACTCACTGTATTCCAAAGTTTGTTGTAAAGCTTCTAGATTTTTCACGCGCTCGCGCTCACGTGAGGCTAGTTCCATGTCCCGCGCTCGTTCCTGCGCGGCGAGCTCCTGGTCCCGCGCTCGTTCCTGCGCGGCGAGCTCCTGCTCGCGCTCGAGACGTCGTCGTAAGGCGATGGCCTCCGCGGCTGCCTTTTGCGCTTTTATTGTTTGACTAGAAGATCGCGAAGACCGCGTCTTCGCCGTGCCATCGCTTACATTGTCAGCAGGAACGTCAGGTTTTGTATTAGCTTTACTACGGGTGAACATTGTTAATGAATTCGAAACTAACGACACGAAAGTATGAAAATGAAACTATATGAAGGTGAATGAAAAAAAAATGAAAGCTATGAAATTGAACTGATCACTGGTGAAGGTAAATAAATGAAGGTAGAAGGACCACTAATGTAACGGAGAAATGAGAACTTGAGAAAATGAGTAGAATAAATATAATAAAATCGAACTAAATTTACAGACAAAAACACAGAATACAACAATAAAATATAAAGTCAACTTGACAACAGAAAAAGAACAAAACAATAAATTCTTTTATATAAAAAAGTATAAGCTTTTTCTAAGGAGTTCACAACAACGCACTTTTTGCAAAATGTACAGACGATGCGTCCACCAACACCGACAGGGCATAACGTTGACTTGCGATTTTATTATTTATCTTATTAATATGTGCAGGGACAATCCAAGAAAGTCACATTAACAAGATCATTATCAATATTTATATGTATGTCGTGTACATAATTAGCGTCGTCATGATCCTTAGCAAATAACACTGTGATATCATCAGCATACAAAATTGACAGATGCTTCATCAACGCGGACAGTTCGTTTAAATATATTAAGAACATGAGTGGCCCGAGGATATTTCTTTGAGGCACTCCAAGAGTTCCTTCTTGCTCAAGATATTGAACGATCTTTACGGTTTTTGTTGCTTTATTAAAAGTTACTATAACTGTGGACTGTGTTCTGCTTCTCAGATACGAGGAAAGGAGCTCATGTGCAGTGCCACGAATTTAATTTGTCTGTTTTACGTTCTCTTTAAGTGAGACTAGAAATAATTCAATATTACTAGTTTTTGATTTAAGAGCCATGATGTTCTGATGAAGGATACTAAACCCCTATACATCGCAGGCTGTGGATATAGTTTCTGTAACTAACGTCACGAAAAACTCTGTATCATTCGTTTGGGTACCTTTTGAGGACCTTCCTGGGCCTATGGGCTGGCTATGGCTAAATTCTTGATATAAGCGTTTGTAGCATAAGAATTTCTCTTAATATGAAGTCACAAGTCCAATACGCGCTGCCCAGGCAGATGGCAGCTGTCGCTTGTATAACGTGCAACTTTACGTTCAATGTAATGATTGTGATGTATAGATGTGTTATTTCAAGGTGCCTGCTTCGGAATACCTCTCATACAACCACATTTGTGTCGAGTATTTTTTGTATTAGATAGTACAAATATGACTGCAGACATAGAGGGTCTTTGTCATTCGATCCACCTATCAGTATTATAATTATAGTTTCGTTTAGTTAAGTTTATACAATGTCTTATGTTTCATTGTATAACGTTAGAGAGAGTTGGCCCAGGCATAACTACAGAAAACACGCCAAATCCTGGTCCCTCTCAGAACCCTGTTCATGCCCTACATTCATCGTCTCCCATAATAACGACTTTAGCTTCTCGATCCGAAGGCTTTTTAATTCTTCTACCTAATTCTTGTCACTTTTATATCGGAGGTTCTTGCTCAACTAATAATACAAGTGCCACGTGCTAGCTTTGGTTTTAATGACCACGACGAGTGACAAAATAAATTGAGAGTATTTAGTTCTGTGACTGAAAGCTGTATAGATTGTTGCCGCTTGTATAATTCATAAGGTTACGGTCATGAGCTATTGTTTCGTCCTTCACACGAGCGTTTGTACACTTCCTGAAGTACGTAACCAGGCGAGCGGGCCAGCGCCGGCGTCGCTCCCCACGCCGCCAGAAGTGGTGGCACCAGCGGACGGTCACGTGGAACACCAACTCGACGCCAGCTACCGCCGTCACGTTCACGAACAACATCCAGAGACAACCAACGATAGCTGCAATTTACCTTTATTTTTAGGGTTCCAAAGAAAAACATAACACTCGTTAGCTCACAGGCGGCTAGTCTGTCTGTCACTTTGAGTTGTATTACGATTTTTTTCGACAATTGACATTAAACTTAATAAATAAAGATCGCGAGGGTTGATTGTGATTTTCTGCAAAGTGGAGATCCTTCCCCGGCGACTCTACCATCCACTTTTTGATCTTGAATGATGAACCAACATCTTCCTAAGGCAATAGATGTGATATAAGGAGGAACATGGTCTCTCTAAAACTGGAGTCTAGTTTGTTACTCAGCGGGGTGCGCCTCGAGCAGGTGAGTGGCGATTTGTCTCTAAAGATGACAGAGAGCCGGGCCGAGAGCTTACAGGGCCTTATGTGGTGCCCGGTGGCGGAGTGATTAGCAATGGTTACTTTAAACACAAGGCTTATGGATTTGATTTTTACACAGGACAAACTTATCATGGTCCCAGTGTTTTAAGAGAGGGGGCGAATTAGAGACAATTTGCAAGCTAGACATACTTTTCGACATTTTGTGTTGAAGACCTTTCGACCAAACAAACCTTTCAGTTGAAATGTCTCAGGTTGTAGGTAGTATCATCAGAATCCTTTTGACGAGCTCAGTGGCGCAGTGGCAAAACGCGCTGTTTGACGTTCCTTTTTTACTTTGACACCCACGGTCGTGGCTTCGATTCCATCACAGACACAGGGAAAACATTTGTGTGTATGAACATGTCTATTTGTCTTAGTCTGGATGTTTATAAGAGAGGTAGGGCGAATCAAAGTAGCTCGACTGGGGAAGTACCTCCACCTCGCAGAAAACCGCAGCCAAATAATGACTCCCATCAGGGCTGTCGTGTTCCTGCGTGTGAGTGAGGTCACCAGTAAACTACTAAGTAGTTGCTGTGTTAGCAGCAGAGGAGGCATCACGTGATTAATACTTATATTGCAAGCGTTTATGGGCTACGGTAACTGCTTTCCATTAGGTGGGCCGTATGCTTGTATGCCTTCTGATGTTGTACAAAAAAAAGAACGTTACACCTCCCGACTTCATATATAAAAAGAAACATACGAGTATATTCCTATTCACTATTTGTTATATTTTAGACCAACACTTAATTAGAAAATATTTAGGGTTGCCTCGCACAATTTGAAAAACCAAATACCATGCAGGGTGCAGTAATGTCTTATACATAGAAACAAACATTACTGGCTATCCTGACTATTATCATTGAGCAGTCAGAACCCGTTATATACGTTTTCCCATACATTTTGCGGTCGTATACGACCACCCGGGTTTCGAAGGGTTAAATGACCTTAAACCACGTGATTTCGGACTATTTGAAATTCTCGCGAGTGGGATGAGTAGGCATTGTGGATAGTGCAGTGCGCGACACTTACAGACATCCTCGTACCAGGGCACGTTCAGCCCCACCAGGTACACCTCGTGGTTGTTGGACTTGTAGAAGAAGCGCATCAAGGATGTGTTCCATTTTGATGTCGTGCGGTCACTGCGAAATAGAAGTATATCATTATGCTGTTGTAAGCTTTTCCATTATTATTTTATCTTGTACCACGGGTTATAATCACGATTATTTGATAGGCGTGCGCGGAGATATGGATCCAGGCTGTTGTACACCCCCCGTGGTTTGCTCCAAGGGATGTCAATGGGACAGTATACCCATGAACAGATAACGGCAGGTATTGGGACTATTGCGAATATGTCGGAAAAAATGGGCTATTCTAGCAGGGGTGGAGAGATGAGTGAGTGCAGGAGTACATAGTCTAAATAGAGCGTTGCGAAAACTTCTCGGTAGTAAGAACCACATCTGGATGGATGGAAATGCAGGAGGAAAGAATGACGAAACAAATAAACAACGCGAAAGAAGAAGGAAGTTTTTCACCAAATTGGTTGTACTTTACCAGAAGGTGACAGATGGCCAGTCAACCCGCAATTCTTCTCCCCCATTCGTATTGGCAGCGGCCGCTACTGGCAAAGACACTGGTCTTGACATGGAGAGACTGCCGTCAGCCCTCCGTAACCCAGAGGTATACCCAGATCATTCTTCGTAAGCTCACTTGACTTTCGAAATATAATTTCTTGGCCGTGCCATCGGGTGGCACGTGGATTTCCACATCATGTTTTTTTTATATACTACGTCGGGAGTCATACAAGCATACGGCCCGCCTGATGTAAAGCGGGTACCGTAGCCTATTAGCGCTTGCGATATATTAAGTATCACTCGCGAGATGCCTCCTCTGCTGCTTACACAACAAATCGGGAGCTTACTGGTGACCTCACTCACACGCAGGAACACAACAACCCTCTAGGGAGTTGTTATTTGGCTGCGGTTTTCTGTGAGGTGGAGGTACTTCCCCAGATAGGCTGCTTTGATGCACCCTACCTCTCTTAAAGATTTCCTTCACCGCCGAACAAGTGATTTTTTGCATGCGGGTAGTTGTAGAGTGAACAACATAAATTTTTGCTCTTGTATATTTTAAAATTTAAAATACATTTAGCACCATTGAAAAGATAAAACTTATGAATATATATTTCATGCACTAACCTGCTCTTATTGGCATAATTTTCTCAACATCATCACTCACACAAAAACATGGATAACAAGGATGTGGCAGACATGCTTAATAAGAACATGAGCGAGCTTGTGGCGCTCTTCACTACAAGAATGGACGAGTTTGAGAAGAGCTTGACCCAACAGCCAGGTACTACAGCAACAGGCGCTCCTCACACTTTAAAATCTCTTGCTTCCGATTACACCACTTTCAAGGCATTTGTGTGGAAAGCCATTACAATGATAAAATCCCAAATGGAGCTTCTGATGGCAGGATTGGACCGTCAGGAAAGTCATTCTCGTCGAAAGGTGCTGCTCATCCATGGTATTGCAGAAAACAACTCTGAGAATTTGGTAAACAAGGTACTCAAGTGTTTTAACCAAACTATGAAAACATCTGTTGATGATTGTAACATAGAGACCTGCCATCGACTTGGTGTTAAGAAGGACAAGCCTAGGCCTATCCTCGTCCGCTTTGGTTCCTTGCGCCATCGAACAGCAGTATGGACCGCTAAGACTTCTCTTAAAGGCTCCGGAATTGTAGTAACAGAATTTCTCACTAAGTCTAGACAGCAAATATTTGTGGCTGCCAGAAAGCACTTTGGAATGAAACAATGCTGGTCTAGTGATGGTATGGTTGTGGTTCAGCTTCCTGATAAGAGCCGTCGAAAAGTCGCTACCACATGTGAACTGCAACAACTTACGATGCAATATCCGCCAGTTAATACATCACAGCGAAACTGATTTGCGTTTTATCAACAGGATGATAGTGGAGCTGATCATTGTCATGGATATTTTGCATGCAAATGGTACATGTGATTTTGGTGCTGTAGCAGATAAGTGGTAGGTATTTTCTATCGCACTTCACACCTAATTCTTGCTGTTCCTACCATTCAATGTTATACTTTTGAATACCTACTTTGATTGTTATAGAACCACCGCCTATTTTGTGAAAATTATCTACAATCTTGTAGGTAATATACAATGCTTCGAATCATTTGTAAAAGTTGTATTGTAAACACAGGTGATAGTCAGATGTAGTTGACAGATATATGACAATCGTTTTCTCGTTTGACACTGACAGTTTTAGCGTTATGCAAAGTTATTTTTGGCAGTCGTTCCTCTACTATAATGACTGTGACTTACGTATTATTTTTTCATTTCATTTCTTTTTTTTTTTTATATCTACAAATAACTAACTTTGATATTTTCCTTTTTGTGAACGCATACTAAAAAGTATGTGAAATCTTATTATTCGTAGTTTTGTTGAACAGAATTGTATTTTGTTACGTACTTGTACCATGTATCTTAACCAACCAATGCCAATGCAATGCGAGTGGGGTATTATTATTTATATCTATTTAAGTATTCTTGCTTAGCCTATATATTATATTGTAATATTTATTTGTAATAGTATACGTATTTATAAGTATTTGTTATATGTCTTTCAATAGTGACGACGATTATTTATCATGCTCCGGGTCAGATTGCTACGGTAGTGCTTTTGGTAATGTAACGAACGATAGTATCTCTAATCAAAGTACTGATAGTTTTTCTCTTAACGACAACCTACATTCTACATTTTCAGCTTTTCCTAAGGCTCTCAATCTTGTACACATTAATGCACAGAGCATTATTAGCCATTACTCTGACTTCTTGGCTACATTCGAGGATGGCGTAGTCGATTGCATCTTGATCTCTGAATCATGGTTAAAACCATCACTCCCTTCAACTCTCTGCTCTCTTCCAGGCTACAAGCTCTTTCGTAATGACCGTATTGGGGCTAGAGGTGGTGGAGTATGTATATACATTCGTGGCAGCATGCCTTGCTCAATTATTGCTCAATCACCTAGTAACAACTCCGGATCCATTGAATATCTTTTCCTGGAAATTATACTCCATCATTCAAAGATTCTACTTGGTGTTGTGTATAGCCCTAACAATACGGTCAATTACTTTAATCAATTTGAAACTGTCCTTGAAAATCTTTGCCCCGGTTATGACCATGTTGTGGTAATGGGCGATCTCAATACCTGCCTCCTCAAGGACGATTTTAGATCTCGGTCTCTTAATGCCATAGTCACTTCACTAAATTTAAACATGTTACCACTTTCAGCCACTCATCACTCTCCAAACTCTAGACCTTCTTTACTTGATGTAATCATCTCTAATAAGCCTGAACTTGTCAATATTCATGGGCAGTTGACTGCTCCATTCTCATACCACGACCTCCTTTTCTTATCATATAAAATGCGTTCTCCAAAACAAAAGGGAAAAGTTATTTTTCAGCGTGACTTTAAAAACATTGATCTGGAGCGTTTGAGAGGGGACGTGCGTTGTATTGACTGGTCGCAGGTCAGTAATTGTGTCGACATAGACTCAAAACTTGAAACCTTTACGCGTTTACTGACTGACTTGTACGATATTAATGCTCCTGTTAAACCTGTCCGTATAAGACACTTACCTGCACCCTGGCTTACTACTTCGATCAGAAACTTAATGAGGAAAAGGGACAGAGCTAAAGCTACTTTTAAAAGAAATCCGACGGATAACAATTTCACTACCTATAAAAAACTGCGTAACATCTGCAACAGGTTGTGTAGGGATGAAAAACGCCGACATATTCATACAGCACTTCATAATAAATCAACTTCACAAATTTGGAAATTTTTGAGGTCAATTGGCGTGGGCAATAATTCTACTTCGTTTAACACCGCTCAAAATCTAGATGCTTTAAATAATCACTTCTCAGAACCTCCAATAATTCTTGATGATACCACTAAACGGTCATCTCTCCGTTCACTGTCCAATACGCTACGACCAAATTGTACTCCTTTCTCTTTTCATAGTATCGCGGAGGAAGATGTAAGGAAAATTATTTTGTCGATTTCAACAAAAGCTGTGGGCAACGATAGCGTTAGCCTTGATATGCTTCTACTTGTCTTGGATGATATTTTGCCAGTTGTTACACACTTACTGAACTTCTCCTTGGCATCAAATATCTATCCGACGGCTTGGAAAAAGGCTTACGTTATTCCATATCCTAAAGTTATCAACCCTTCGTCTCTTTCAGAGTATCGCCCCATCTCTATACTTCCTATTCTCTCTAAAATACTAGAACACGTTGTCTACAAACAGCTTCATGCATACTTAGCTACAAATAATCTTCTTAATCAGTTTCAGTCTGGATTTCGTCCGTCACATAGTACCGTCAGTGCGCTGCTTCATATTACAGACGATATTCGTAATGCTATGGACAGGCAAGAACTTACGGTTATTGCTTTACTGGACTTTAGCAGTGCTTTCAATTCGGTGGATTTCGATGTCTTACTTGGGACCCTTCGTGCACTTAACGTCTCTTCTTCCGCGATCTCATGGTTTGACTCCTATCTCCGTAATCGACAGCAGTGCGTCAAGGTGGATGACAGTTTTTCGGGGTGGTCCACCTTAAAAGCGGGTGTTCCACAGGGCGGCGTATTATCTCCACTCCTTTTCTCGGTTTTTATTAACCAAATAACCTCCGTCATTTCTTCTTCTTACCACCTGTATGCAGATGATCTACAAATATATCGCCATTTTACTCTCTCAAATAGTGACTCAGCTGTACAATCCATCAATTCGGATCTTAAAGCTGTTAGGGATTGGGCTTCATCGTTTGGTCTACTGGTAAACCCCCTTAAATCACAGTCGATGATTATTGGTAGTAGCAGGATAATACCTAAAACTGATTCATTACCAAAAATTTTATATGACGGCACTGTGATACCCTACAGTATTAAGTCCAAAAACTTAGGTCTTATCCTAGACACTCACTTATCTTGGACTGCTCATGTCAATGATGTGAGTAAGCGCATGCATCATTCATTTCACTCTCTTAGACGTCTCCAGAACTTTCTCCCCCTTGCCACTAAGGTCATGCTTAGCAATACCCTCCTGCTTCCTCTTCTCGACTACGCCGATGTATGTTACCTGGACGCGAGTGAGAAGCTTTTGGATAAGCTGGAACGGTTACAAAATCTTGCCATTAGGTTTATTTTCAATCTTAAAAAATATGACCACGTCACTGAATATCGCAACCAACTCAAATGGCTCCCTATCCGCTCTCGCCGCAATTTCCACGTTCTTACTTTCCTCTTCAAGATCCTTCATAATCCCACTGCTCCCGCTTACCTTCGTTGCCGATTCAACCTCCGCCCTCCTACCGTTCGTTCCCGTCGTTCTTGCCATGCCAAGACGCTGCTGCTCCCAGTTGCGCAAACTAAATTTTTCTATAATTCCTTTACCTACCGTGCTGCTCAACTGTGGAATAAATTACCAACACACATTCGGAAAAGCCCATCAATCCACTCCTTTAAAAAAATATTGAAAGAGCATTATTTATCAGATCGAAAGTAAGTATATATATGTATGTATGTATATAAGTGTATCTGTATTTATGTTATATGTGTAGTATATTTATGGTATATATGTGTGTATTCGGTATGTATGTATTTATTTAATTTATTTAGGCACGTACCGCTGTCCGCTACTGACGAGATATCCCACTGCTGAGGGTTGGCTGGAAGAGATCTCTTTTAGAGATAAGCTCGCCTCTGTACTATCTTTACTATACACATGTAACTGTTTGTATTTATATGTGCAATAAAGAATTATAATAATTCCAAATATATACACTGCAGGATTCGAACCGGAGACCTATTGTTCACTAGGCAGGTTCTTTATCCACTGGGCTATTTCTGCTCTCAGGTCATATTAATAGGTGGTACTCACGAGCCTGAGAAGTATTTATCTCGAAAGTTGTGGGGGACGTAAAAGGCCTCGGCGGAGTAGACGGTGCGGGCGCAGTCTGGCCTGCAAACATTGCAAAACACGGAGGCCTGGCGCTCCTCCCCGAGACCGGGGTCCATACTGTTTTTAGGGTATACGTACTTGAAAGAACCTGCAAAGTTATTATTGTTTATTACACAACGCCGTCTAGCCCCAAAGTAAGCGAAGCTTGTGCTATGGTTACTAGACAACTGGCAAACATACATATATTTTTACATATATATTTTTTTTTGAAAATATGTACTTCTGATGCATAGAAAACATCCAGACCAAGACAAACAGACATGTTCACACAAATATTAGTCATGGAAATCGAACCCACGAGCGTTGGTGTAGAGTAGCGTTACTAACCACTGCGTCATCGATTATAATGAACTAGGAGCTGCCAACGGCTTCGCGCACATGTGGCTGTTGTTATCACTGCAATAAGCATTATATAAAGATATAAAAAGATAACAAGGAATAAATGTCCTAAAGTCCACTTGAAAGAGGTTACCGTAGTTAATACATTCAGGCGTTATTTTGCGAAATTCAAATTTATATGCAATTTGATCTAATCTGCTTTGGGTGCTTCCGCCACCAATTAGTTCATGAGAACTAGCACCGGCTGGCACCCTTCCACTGCCGTTAGTGGTGTGTTACTCTATTGACTACCATCTACAGCGCCTGAGGAGGGCCCGTGGAGAGGCGAAACACGTGCCGCAGAGACGACCGGGGCAGCCACGGCAGCGACGGTGGCAGGGGGATGCGGTTTCTGTTCCGGATGGCGGGCAATCGCGAGGACGGCCGCAGCAGCCGAGGCAGAGACTACCGGAGTAGCCATGGCAACGACGGCATATTGCATTTACACTAGCAGTGGGTTGGTGCCGGCAGGCGCTAGTTCGCATGAACTATTTGGTTGCTGAAGCACGTTAGATCATAAAAGCAGGTTAGATCATATTGTATGGTTACCGTAGTTTATGCATGTACTCGTTTGCGGGAGCAAAACAACCCTCCAGATATTTGGCCTTTGCTTGCGGTTTTGGTAAGGTGGGGCTATACCCCTCCTCGGGCAGCTTTCAGTGGCGCCTCTCAATGTATGGGCATCGTATCTATTGACGGCGAACAGTATAATTATAGACCGTAGGTATCGTGTCGGTCAACTTTTCTGAATGAAACTTATTGTACAATAATTAAAAATGCAACGAACAAAGTCGTTTCTTAGAGAAAAATAAAATGTATTTTCACAGTGTGACAGTTGACAGAACGTATAATCTCTTTGACAATTATTATAGCAAAATTTAAATGAAATCCAGTTAATTGAAATTTTAAATATTGGACATAGAATTTTACTTCGGACATAATTGTATGAATTCTCCATTGAATAATATATTTAACCAGTAAATTCCTCAAATTTCTTATTATTACAACTGCTTGTCTCGAAATTTCATACAACTTTTAATACATTGTACGGGGTGTAAAAAGTATATTTTATAATGTCGATCAATAGGACCGTGAGCAAAGATCAAATCTCTCTATGGTATGACGTATTTTTTTGGCGTACGGGACTCACTCTGAAACGTTACAATCGGCCAGTAACAAAAGTTGCCGATGAAAAAAATATTTAAATCTCGAATAAATAATTCTTTGGGAAGCTGAGATGTACATTTAATTTATAATTATGTCGATTTGTTTTTACAAATCAATTTGACTATGCCGTATTTAGTTGGACGTGACACAAAATATAAACAAACCATGAAAACAAAATGACAATTCGTAAATTTGAAAACATATGTTTTCTTTGTTATAGTTTAGTCTCACGGTATATTGAATGAACCATAGAGAAAATGTCCGTTCCGTGATTTATTACGAGTTTCATTGTGATCTTAACCAAAGACAATGTTATGATAGACTTTTTTATTTCACGACGAAACCCCATCTTTAGCATCTGTTTATAACTGGTTTAATGAGTTAATATTTAACGTGGCGCAGTGATTAGTTATGTTACTTTGACACCAAAGTTCTAAAAACCATAACCTAAAATATCCTCCCACTAGATGACGACGAAGCTTGACATGTCATTTCTAGTCTGCGAATAAAATTATTTAATCGTAGTTTCTAGTGATGTAATCGAAGTAATACGACCTCTTGCGAGGAAAGTTTGGCTTTTTAATGTTAGTAACATGGATCACCTTTGTGTTTGTTGAGGCAGGGGAGGTGATGAGGCATGCAGACGACATGGCCATCCCTAGGGATCAGCATAAATGGAACGCAGTTGCAAATAAGGTTGTTAAACCTCTGTCGGCAGTGCACGAGGCACCAGCCGTAGCTGCTGGAGTTGGTGCGTGGCCCACTGAGGTCACGGAGTCTGCATCCGCGCTGGAACAGCAGACCTTTATATTTATCGCTCGTTGCTTTATAGTTATGGCTCGTTGCATGTGTTATTAAAAACTATTAAAGACTCAATCATTCGTAGTATTTTATTTTAATGACTGGGCGATGATGTATAGCTCGGAGGGATAGGTAGTGGATCCTTGTTGGATAAAAAAAAGTTGGATTAATAAAAAGGCCAATTAGGACCTGCCATGTTGTTATTGGTGTGTATTACAGTCGTCAAATGTCAAGTACAAACACTATACATTTTCAACATAGCGCCATCTAACGGCAATAACGTGAAATATTCAACATCATGTCAATGTGCAAAGTAAGATACTAATTATTTAGACAGAGAGCGCTGAAGTGGATTTTCTCCAATGACTAATATCTACAAAGCTTGAGAAAGCCTCATGGAGAGGCGAAAAACGTGTAATAGAGAGAGCAGCCAGTTAGGCAACGGTGGCGGGGCATGTAGTTCCTGATCCAGATGGCAGGCAATCGCAGGGACGAGCGCACCAGCCGCAGCAGGGCTGGCCGGCGTTAGTTGGCGGAAAGGCAAAACTGCTCTGGCCTTTCGACTCATTTCAAAGACCTGCGAGAATTGTAGACGGTCTTAAGTTTAGCATCGTATTGAGCTATTATCCATGATACAGTTGTACCATGAGTTGTGTTTAGGAATAAATGTCGGCATGACGCCCGCAGTGGCTCTGAAGACTACGTGCCCATAAAACGAAGCTCTGTGGTCGCGTACTGTGCTGATAAATAAGGACCTTTTTCTGTAAACTTTTAGGATGTTTATTCCACGAAGCACACAACCAAGGAGTTTTATATTCCATCTGGAACAGAAATCGCATGCCCCCACCACAGTCGCTGTCACGACTGGCACAGTACATAGTACATACATACATACATACGTAACGTACAAAAATAGCTATCCTACAGGATGACGGACGACCGCTCTACTAACGGTAGTGGGTGAGTGCCGGCCGGCGCTAGTTTGTATGAACTAACTGGTGGCGGAAGTACACAAAGCAGGTTAGCTCAAATTGCATGTAAATTTGAGTTTCGCAAAATAACGCCTGAATCGATTAACTATTCAAGCAGTTTTAGTTTCTATTATTCTGTGAGTAAGGAGTCCTCGGTATACTTCAATGTTTTTTTTATACAACATCGGGAGTCATACAAGCATGCGGCCCATCTGATCGAAAGTGGTTACCGTAGCCTATAAACGTTTGCAATACAGGAAGGATCGCTCGCGCGTCGTCAACCCTGTTGTTAACACAGTAGTTTCTCAGGAGCTTACTGGTAACCTCGGTCAGGAAAACGACCTTATTTACCCAGGAAGTTATTTGGTTGCGGTTTCCTGTGACGTGAAGGTACTTCCCCAGACGGGCAGCTTTGATGCACCCCGCCGCAGTCACATACCGATTCCTCACTGGTATGGCGGAGCTCGTCGGTGGCGGTGTACGTCGTGATGCTGATCGAGAAGTACATCGAAGAGTTCAGCACCGCCGGGAACAGTCGCGTCACCCCGCTCTCGAGGAGCGGATACTCCGTACCATCGAAGATTAGGATCTGCTCGAGACAAACATCTTTGGCACGGATCGTAGTGGAACATGTAAATGAATCAATGAATGTTTATTTGCCATAAATGTGGTACAAAGGTGATAATTTAAGAATACTGGAGGATGTTGATAAATTACAGTTTAATATATTTAATGCTAATCGCTAACATACAACATGCCGGAGTCGCCATATTCAGTATGAATATACTAACAATTAGTATTACCAGTTTAGATAACAATGAAGCATTACGAATGAAATTACATGTAATTATGTGTTAAAATTAGCTATTAATTAATCACGTAATGTACATTAAGATCAATATGTGTCAAAGCCCATAATATTATAATTTACGAAATATAAAATAAGATAATACTCATTTTCTATCATATACTATTTAGGTGTTAACTTATATCTTATTTATTCATATATATCACAGAAACATGTCTACCGCAATTCTTTTTTAATTTAAATTTATCTATCTATAATTCCAATTTATCTATCTATAATTCCACACCATCCATTGCAGGGCAAGCAGGCATTTCTGATAAAACACAATCAATCTGGTCATGGTTGATATGTCTTGAACTTCGATGGCTTCTACATCCTTCTACTTTCGCGTTGTAGGTATATATGTTTCATAACTCTTTCTTCAAGCATTCTTACCACATGTCCAAACCAACAGATGCTCCGTTGGTTTGGACTCTTCTTATTTTAACACCGACCGTACTCGCAATGATTATGTTGCTAACATAATCATTGCGAGTACGGTCTACAAACGTTACGCCACTACTTTTGCGTAACGCTCGCATTTTGAATGTCTCTATCCTTCTTTCATGCTCTCTCTACCATACCCAGCTCTCGCTTCAATTATGTGTATGATCTATGTATTCTTATCTGTAGCTCAAGGCATCTTCGAGTATTTTTCTGGTACTGTTTTTATATAAAATAGAAAATGTATATAGAGTGTACACAGAAAATGTTCTCACTCATTCTGGAGCAGCCTCACAAGACCTCGCAGATCGCGGACGAGAGGAGGTGCTGCGTGAAGACGTGGCAACGACTTCGGGTCTCTTAATTTTTTTTATACATCGCCGTGAGCCATACTGTATTTATTTATATAATCTCAGGAGGCAAACAAGCATACGGCCCAGTTGATGTAAAATAGTAGCTGCACAACTCCTCGGGAGCTTCTTGTTATTTAGTTGTTAGTCGTTAGTCATCTGTGAGTTTGTGCTTCCCTAATCACGTCTTCACGTTTAATGACGTCTTCGATTCGCCTTACCTCTCTTTAACTTAAGCCACGTTTGTTATTGGAGAGTGTGCACCACGTACACGTGAGGGTGGTTTTGATTGTAAAAATGTCAGTCAGCTACTTAGAATGGAGAATGCCCATTCGCGGTTTCAAGTTGTGCACAGTTAAGATACATTATATATAATATATATAAAATCCTTTCGCATCAAAGTCAATAATTATAACCAATGGTCTCACCTCTATGCCCGTATTCGTGTTTCGTCTGAGGTACGCAGTATCCTCGTCGTCTTGAGTGAACCCCACTATCAGACCTTGGCTCTGACCAACGAGATCCAGAACTTTGGGCGGTCTGTTGATGTCTTCTGGCCTATGAGAGTTAATTTTTATATTGTGTATCACAGTAGAGAGGGAGAGGCTGTAAATACTATTGGGAAGATTGAAGCTGTCGGGTTTTTAATAACTAACACAGCAGGTCCTCCAGCGCGCTGGTAACCACACATTCGCAGGAACACAAAAACCCTACAAGGAGTTGTTATTTGGCTGCAGTTTTGTATGAGGTGAAGGTATTTCGCCAGTCAGGCAGCTTTATTGCGCCCTCAACAGAAACACCCAGGCACAAATGTTTGTTCTGTATGAGAATCGAACCCACGAGCTTTGGTTTAAAGTACCATTACTAACCAGCCCGCCTTCGTGCTCGTCATATTTTGTAAGATGTTATTAAGGTCTTCTGTAAGGTAGCGACAGGTCCGTCCTCTGTCTAGCTGCCTACCAAATTTTCCCGAGCTCTCTTAAACCATGACCATAAATATGATCAGTCCGCATTAATATAGACCTTACAATAATCATAATTTTTTTGCCCGCAGATGTTGATGAGTAACGACACCAGACAGTTTTCCAGACAGTCAATCAGAGCCTTTTCCTCCGGCGTTTTCGTTAGTCAGAGTGAAACACAAGAAAGCCGCCAGGACTCTTGGATCTAGCATGCCTTCATTGGCCGTCCAGAGCGGATTCGTTAGCACCATATATTTTGAAGGTGGAAGTGTCCGAAATAACTTCTGAAAAGGCAGCAAACTACTTGTCACCCACGCCGGTGTTGACCTAGCGAAAGATGTTTAGGTATATTGTTCCATTGACACCTCCTGGCCCTGATCTCGACGTTAATCTGCATTACGTTAACCTTTTGAAGGGACTTCTACGTGTTGGATTCATAACCGCGCGGACGCAAACAAATGACAGGGCATTAACACATGATTATAAAGTTACAGTTATTTATAATTTTAAAATGAAAAATGGGCCGATATACTCACTGGTACCTCCCATTGAAGACGCAGCAGTAGCCGAGTGGGGTCAGCCTCATGGCGAATAACTTCCAGCATTCGGACAGCGTCCCGCGCCACGCGCAGGTCTTCAGGAAAGACGAGCATTTCGGGGAAAGCTGCAGGATGATGAAAATGACTTATTATCATGTCAGTGATGCATCATCAGCTCTAAAATCAAACACAACCTGTGCTCGGCAAAATTACGCAGGGGCTGGTAAAAGAGTTCGCATTAAGTCCGCCTGCACTGTATTGTGATCAATATAGCTTAAATTAATAAAAAATAAACGACTTGTAGTGGATCATCACCTCCGCGACAAGAGAGCGTCAGTTCTCTGTCCAACTGTTGGATTGGGTCCGAGCATACGCAGGTCGGCTTACATCGTATTTTCTAGGGCCTTTTTTGCCATCTTGTATCGTGGGGAGTGTTTGGAAGAGCTGTTCAACCAGCCGCTGAGTTCCGCTATCGTACCACTCGCCACAAACTTAAATTTCACCCTCACCATCTTGATGAGTATCAATCCACTACAGTACGCTTTTTGAGGCATTTTCTACGTCATTTTCCACGTATACACTTATCAGATTGCAATTTACTGTTGCACCTTACCTTACCTTCCGAATGTCATGATCTTCGTCATCGAAGCGAAGCGATTAAATAGTTAATAGATTCAGGCGTTACTTTGCGAAAGTCAAATTTACAGGCAATTTGATCTAAACTACTCTGTGTGCTTACGCTCATGATTAGTTCGTGCCAACTACTGCCGGCCGGCACCCACCCACTATCGTTAGTAGATGCATGCCGCTGCTGTTATGCTGCTCCGGTCGTCACTGCGACAGGTGTTTCGCCTCTCCACGAGGCATCCTCAGGCACTATAGATGTTAGTAGTTAGAATAACATGCTACGAATGAAAGCGATTAAATGTCTCCTATGACATTCGACTCGACCAACCTTTTCCAAGGCACAAGGATTTTCCACTACGGTTTTGCTAGTGTGCTGGTCACTAGCAAAGTCCACCCTCTCCCTCATTGGCACAAGAATTTGCCGTGGAATATTTTGACTGTTAAAAGTTCATCACCTTAGGAGCTTGCCAAGAATCACACCTGATAATCAGTATCGGTTTGGTAGGTAACAATTTTTGGATCTTCTACTAAGAGACTTGGATAACAAAGCTCTGTGTGCTTTAGTCCGTTTGTAAATGCGTGCCGTCGTTGCAGTGGCTGCTCTCATGAAGGAAACTAGCAATGGAGACTCAATAATCGATTTTTACGTAATAATAAACTCATCGCTACGAGTCGGGAGGTGAAGTAGAACGCGCAGCTCTTGTTGGCTAGTTCTCGGATCAACTTCGCGTTACTTATAAGCTTGTATGTATGTATATCTTCACGCCAAGTCCCTTGCGGGGTAGGCAGAGGGAACAGAGCGCCATAACACTTCACTCCTTCTTTCACATTCATAGCTCATTTCATGCACGCTTGGCGGTTTCTAAGGCTCCTGACATCACCTTCTGATAAAACACGACCAATTTGGTCATGGTAGGTTAGTCTTGGTCTTCCTCGGCTCCTACATCCTTCCACTTTCGCATTGTATACCTATCTGTTTCGTCATTCTTTCATCTTGCATTCTTTCTACATGTCCAAACCAACGGAGTATGTCCTTTCTTATCTTAACATCGACTCTCTCTTTCAGACCAACTCTTTTTCGTACGTCATCATTTCGAACGCGGTCAGCAAGAGTTATGCCACAAATTTTTCGCAATGCTCGCATCTCGAACGCATTTATTCTACTTTCATGCTCTCTCTGCCATACCCAGCTCTCACTTCCATAAGTTGGCGTTGGAATTAACACCGTGTTGTGTTCGACGAGCTGTGCCTTCTGGCTTAGATTTCGGCTGCCTAACAGTTTTCCCAACGCTCCATTCACGCTGTTTCCTGCACTCACTCGTCTCTCCACATCAACGGTGTACCTTCTATCGCTGCTAAAAGCGCTTCCAAGATATACACACTCATTCACTTGCTCCAACACTACATCATCAACCGTAATCCTAGTGTTCGCTTTGATTGTCTCTCTTTCAAATACCATTATCTTGATTTTCTTCGCATTCAATTGTAAGCCTTTCTTCATACAATCGTCTTTCATTGCTGTGACTAGTGTTTGCAGTTCGGATGGTGATTCTGCTGTTAATACCGCGTCGTCTGCATAAAGCAGACAGTTGACCACTGAGTCATCCATTCGCATTCCCACATTCATATTTCTCATTCTCTGACTTGAACTTATAAGCTTATTGGTTAAAATATCCTGCCATTGGTCAGTAGGCTCGCTAAGATATTTAGGCGCAACACTACGTTTTGGTGAGTGAGGGAAGCGTTCATGCGACGTCAAGAGATTAATTGGTTTGTACCTGCTCTGGTCATATCTACCTCGACTGTTGCGATCTCTGCGATGGCCTGCCATCTGGAACAGGAAGCTCATGTACCCATCACCGTTGCTGCTTGCAACATGACTGCACGGGGTGCCTGTTCCAAATTATACATTCTGCCTGATATGAAGCAGATTAGCAGCAAACGTTAGCAATACAATATTCCACTCGCACTTTCACAGGAGCATTCTGACGGCCTCACTCACATAATCTTCTGTATACAAGCATTTTAAACAGAAGATTATGCTGCAATGTTCTACGATACACAATTAATTCTTATGATCTTTCTGTTTATTAATAACATGATGTGTTATGTCAAAAACATATGTTTACTTTTGTTTCTTCATCGTCAGGCCCTCACCTGGTACATGATGTGTGTGACGTTGGTGTCCAGGAGCAGCTGCACCAGGTCGTAGTCGAGCTCTGGCTCAGGCACGGTCATCATCACTAGCGCTGCAGTGTGCAGCAGGTGATGCCTGATCACCTCCTCCGAGTAATTACTGAGTCGCCCCGATCTGCCACCCAGAAACATGTCTTCGTGTACAAAGTACTGAAGGAACTTACCGTGTTATACATGATGTAAGATGTCATACATAAATTATTTTGTTATTGACGAACTTGGAGACGCAGTCGTAAATAACGCGACTTTGACGCCAATGCTCTTGAGTTCCATTCCCACACAGTACAAACATTTGTGTGCATGAACATGTCTGTTTGTCTTGGTCTGGATGTTTTAAAGAGAGGTAGGGCGCACCAAAGCAGTCCGTCTGGGGAAGTACCTCCATCTCACAGAAAACCGCAGCCAAATAACAACTCCCTAGAGGGTTGTTGTGTTCCTGCGTGTGAGTGAGGTCACCAGTAAGCTCCTAAGGAGTTGCTATGTAAGCAGCAGAGGAGGCATCACGCGAGTAATATTTAATGTATTACAAGCGTTCATAGGCTACGGTAACCGCTTCACATCAGGTGGGCCGTATGCTTGTATGCCTCCCTGCGTTGTATAAAAACGTATATGTTATAGTGTTATGTCGATGTCTTGAGGAAAACAGGTTCGAATCCTGGCACCACTAAATTTGTGTTTTGTTTTCGGATTTATATACATACTAGCTGCTGCCCGCGGCTCCGCCCGCGTGTCGTCAAATAACGTAGCCTATGTGTTAATCCAGATCATAATCTATCTACGTGCCAAATTTCATTCAAATCCGTTCAGCCGTTTAAGCGTGAAAGAGCAACAAACATCCATCCATACAACAAACTTTCGCATTTATAATATTAGTAGGATTTGTAATAATCACTTGCTCGTCTCGTCGCTGAAGAAAATCACAGTGAGAATACCCTCACGCCCAACAAATTATATTTCGAAAGCCGTTTGACCTGACCTAACAACGGTCTAGATCTGGATCTAAGGAACATCTCATTTTTCCTTTACGGTTGGACGTCTGACGACAGTCAGTTCGTTACAAAATCACTATCTGCGCCAAACCTTTAGGCTTAGATAGCGGACCCCGGAAATCCTAATGGATTATATAAATAATAATAACTCTGAAATTAATAAAAAAAAGTATTTTAATGACGTCTGTTTTTTTTAAAAGTAGTAACTTGGTTTTTCACGGAGTAATTTGTCACTCCGCGACAGTAACCATGAGCGCCTGAAGTACGTTAAACAGCAAAATGACACAAACTCATCATAATTAGCTTGACTTGTCAAGGAACTCCTTCACCTTACATGGGTGCCTTCGAGAAAAGAGCCTATGTTTCCTTAAAAAGGCAGACAGTGGATCACTGTGACCGTTTGGTGTTGCTGATGTCAATGGGCGGTGGCGACAACTTACTATCATGCTCGTTTGTCCCTATCAAACATAACAAAAAAATCGGCCAAGTGCGAGTCGGACTCGCGCACAAAGGGTTCCGTACCATTATCTATAAAAACGGCAAAAAAATCACGTTTGTTGTATGGGAGCCCCCCTTAAATATTTGTTTTATTTTAATTTAACTATTTATTCTTAAAGTGAATATATAACTAAATATTCTGTGAATATTTCAAGCGTCTACCTGTTGCCGTTATCAATATCGAGCAAAAATGAGCAAAAAAATCACGTTTGTTGTTTGGGAGCCCCCTTAAATATTTATTTTATTCTATTTTTTAGTATTTGTTGTTATAGCGGCAACAGAAATACATCATCTGTGAAAATTTCAATGGTCTAACTATCACGGTTCATGAGATACAGCCTGGTGACAAACGGACGGACGGACGGACGGACAGCGGAGCCTCAGTAATAGGGTTCCGTTTTACCCTTTAGGTACGGAACCCTAAAAACAATGCGTTCGCGTTTTCGAATTTATGTACATAATTATATTTATCGCTTGCTCGGCAATGAAGTGTATAGATTGTGAGGAATCCCATACGTCCGAAAAATTATAATTGGAAACCAATCATCTAATTTAAGAAAGGTCTGGTTTTTCCTCTGGGTTGTGGCTATCTGACGGTGATCACTCCACTTCTGTATTTTATAAACACCAAGGCTCCAATGTACTATTCCCACATATGACAAATATTTATTTTTACATGCAATTTGCCTACTACGACTAACGTCGGCCGGCACCCATCCACAGCCGTTAGTAGACGCAACATACCGTCGCTGTCACGGCCGCTCCGGTAGTTTCTGCCTCGGCTGCTGCGGTCGTCCGTCCGATTGCCCGCCATACAGAAGAATTACGAAACACATATACAATGCAAAACTAGAAGGGTGTAGGACCGCGGAAGGCAACACTTACCTGACCCTTAGAAACCGGCGAACGTGTAAAAGAGCAATGAACAGTAGAGAAGCGATTGAGGTTTGTAAGGATCGAGTCACGTGGCGCTCGGTTATCTCTGCCTGTGAAGTTATAGATAGATAACTTGCGTTGTGTGTTTCCACCGTCATTTAGTTCGTGCGAACTAGCACCGACCTGCACCCACCCACCACCGTTAGTAGATGCATGCCGTCACTGCCATGGTTACTCCGATCGTCTTTATCATGTCCACGTATGCATACATCTACAAACGGGAGTGAATAGGTGCCCATCGGCGCTAGTTCTCATGAAGTAATTGGCGGCGAAAACACACAAAGCAAAGTAGATCTATCAACTATTTTAAGTGTATGTTCTGAATAAATACGAACCTATGATGTAATCCAAATAGGTGACGTTGTGTTAATCTCACTAAATGGCGACTACACACGATCAGTTTTAACTGTCAGTGACAACTGAGCGTGTGTAGAAGGAAACTGATAGTTTTTTATTAACAATTAAAACTGATGGTATATCGTGGCCATATATTTTTTCACTGAACTAACGGTACTGTTCAGCTAAAACTGTGCGTGTGTAGGCAGTGTTTCTTCAGTCTTATTACGATCACGAAAAGGAAACTGGTCTAAGCACGTGCCACATCCAACTGGTCTAATAACTGTATCATTTCTTGTAATGAGTGGAGACACTGGAGAGAGTAGATTGAGGCATATTTCTTCGCTCATTCTGAGATAGCTATTCTTTGGAACAACTTTTAATTCGGTTAATAAATTTGCATGGGAATAAACTTTCCTTCTTTTTAACCACTCTTTGCGTCTTTTTCAAATCCAGTAATAAACCAAGAACGGCTAAAGTGGCGTCATCTGATGACAACTTGAGAAGGACATGTTGTTAGTGTTCAGTCAAAAGTGAACGTGTATAAGGGATGTCAGTTTTGACTGTTAGTTAAAACTGTTCAGTACATGTCAGTTTTGACTGTTAGTTAAAACTGTTCAGTCAAAACTGACAGTTGAAACTGATCGTGTGTAGCCGCTATAAAATGTAACATCAGCTAAGCTCTAGAAGCTTGCGATAAACGGACAGACAAACACCGAGCTGAGACCGCAAATTGTTTAAATGAACTCTCTGCCTACCCCGCAAGGGTCATAATATATGTATGTATATTAAAATTGTTGTCTATAGTATTAAATATGAGATAGTATGATGTAATTCACAGTGCTAGGGAGCGAGTCAGTTCCTCCAGATTCCTCCTGCTGACGAGGTTGTTGTGGCAGATGGCCACGGCGGGGAACGGCTCGCTGGTCACCGGGTCCTGCCAGGACATCAGGTTAATCTCCAGCGGCGGCCGCAGCAGCGCTTCCCAGGTGTACCACGCTACGATGGAGAACACCAGCGTCATGGAGAGCACCACACCGAACTTGTTGTACAAGGATCTGAAACTTCCAAGGCCTTCATCAGGGATTTTGAATGAGAATTATATATGCTAGTACTTTATTTAATTTTATGCCACATTAGATGGTAGAACCTTCACTGCCTTACGCTTCACGTCAGGTGAACCATTTTTGTAGTTTAAAACTGGAGTATATGTTTTTTATATCACAAAGGTGGCAACCAAGCGGACGTTCTGCCTGATGTTAAGCAGTTACCGCAGTCTAAGGACCAGAGGGAGCCTTTGTACAGTCGTCGTTTGCGTGGGTACCTCTGTCTCACGTATTTCTTTCCGGTTTGAAGGGTGAGATATGGCAGAGAAATTACTGGGTACTGTGAGGAAACATCCTTTGGTCACAAGATTGGCAGTGCGCGAGTAACATCGCCATGGTGTTGCGAGCGTCAATAGGCTGCGGTGACCGCTTACCTACCAATCTAGCTTCATAAAAACTAAAAAAATTTGCAACACAGAGGTGTCACTCTTGCGTTGCTGACCCTGTACCTCTTCACGCCCTCCTTGAAGAATCCCATGCTGTAGTCCCTTGGGAAAACCTCGGCAGGGAGCTCAATCCACAGCTTAATAGTTAATGGCAGAAAACTTCTCTGGAGTGCGCGACCATTGCGGCTCCAGGGTATGAGGAGGAGCCATCAGTGAGCTGTGCTACAACGAAGATGGATCTAACCTGCCACAGTCGCTCGCACATAGCGGTGTCACTAACTTCAGCCTTCTCGCGGAGCAGTGCAGCCAGAACTCTCCGAGGGCGTCCTCCAGCCCGTGCCGGAGTCGTGTCGTTAACCAGTCGTCGGTGCTGTGCAGCGCCCAGGTGTCCGGCGAACACCTCCTCGTGTTCCGAAACCACAAATCAGGGTCCACGGTTCGCATACTGCACCTGTAATTCCATTTCAACGCGTCGGTAGGTTCTGATTTTTTTTAACATTGTCGGACTAATTACGCAGCTCTGTCCCATCCATAAGTGCAGCTTGTGTTATGGGTACTAGACAACTGATACACATATACGTAGATACATTTTTTTTTGTAAATACATCATTATTATACATAGAAAATACTCAGACCAAACGAACAGACATGCACAGAAAGATTTGTCCTGTGTGGAAATCGTACCCACGAGCGTTGGTGTCAATGTAGCGTAACCGCGCGTTTCACCACTGCGCCAGCAAGCACGTTAAATTTCTACTGACGCTACGTCCGTCCTACTGTAGCCTATGCACACTTGCAACACAGTGTGCATAGGCTACAGTAGGACGGACAAACACGATGACAATCCAAAGTCAACCAAAACTAGGTACAATATTGTAATATATATACGATCATTGAAACGACTGAAACCATTTGGATCAAATTTGGTATTAAGTAAAAATGAAACTCACTCAGGAAAAATAGCTTTGATTTTGTGTTTTAGACGTCAATGAACACTGGTTTCTGCACAAGTTGCATGTGACAGCGATCACTTCGTGACTGGTGTGCGCGCTCAATAAAACATTTGTGTATATTATAAACTAGCTGTGTCCGCGACTTCGTCCGCGCGGAATTTAACCACAAAAAAGTTATTTTTAAGTTATAATTTTATTTATTTGATTTAATTATAAGTATCTAAATAGGCAAAGTAAAATAGCGAACAGCAAAATAATAATAGATACGTATTATGTACTTTATAGTTATTTTCTTATTATTTATTTATATTAATAAAAATAAATAAAATTTCTAAAATAAAAGTAGCCTAAGTTACTCCTTATTACATTAGCAATCTCTAAGTGAAAGTCTCGTCAAAATTTGTCCAGTCGTTTCAGAGATTAACCGGAACAAACAAACAGACAGACGGACAGACAAAAATTGTAAAAATATTCATTTTGGTATATATTCTATGTATTCATCCATATGCATTAGTAAAAAGCGGCAACAGATTTTATTACAACAGACACTCCAATTTTATTTATATGTATAGATGAAGTGTAAAATTAACAACGGTATTTCGTGTTTCATGAAACTTGTAGTTTGCAGTAATGACATCAATTAATGATTACTAGCGAGTGCCCGCGGCTTGCCCCGCGCGAGGTTACTGAATATTTAGAGTTTGTACATAAACATGTTCTAGATCGTAGCCCTAGATTAAATAAAAATATAACAAATTGTGAATCAAATGTTGGGCCGCATAGCTTTGTCTGTCGACCAAGCCATCATTAGAGCTTTTGAGTCGCAAGGAATCTCATTTAAAGATGTGGCCGATGGTTTCGCAAATTGTTTTGATGAAGTAAAAAAAATAGTTCCGAATTGTAAAACACATAGTTAGACGAAAATATGTACAGGACGCCTGCAAATATTAGCATTCGTTATCAAAAAGCCACAGGTAACAAAATTGACAATATCATTGTAAAAGAGAAAGTTACCAGAAGTAGGTCACATAAAAGCAGCCAGCAGTGGAAATGCTTCAAAGAAGACCTTGCAACCATTTTATCGGTTACGGTAGCCTCTTTACATTAGGTGGTCTGCATATTTATATTTTTTATACGACGTCGGGAGGCATACAAGCGTACAACCTGATGTGTAGCGGGTCCGTAGCCTATGAACGATGTAATATATTAAGTATCACTCGCGCGATGCCTCCTCTGCTGCTTACACAGCAACTCCTTAGGCTTACTAGTGACCTCACTCACACGCAGGGACACAACAACCTTTGACATGTTGTGGGCCAAACTTTAGCATGCAAATACGTTCGCGGGCCGCGTTTACAAGTAGTGCATTTTAAAGTAGTGTTAATAATTTTTTGCGATAGATAGATATCAGACATGAAATAATCTCAAAGCCCTTGCGGGGTAGGCAGAGAGAACCGAGCGCCACATCACTCGATCCTTACATACCTCACTCGCTTCTTTAACATTCTTTGCTCTTTCCATGCACTCTCGCCGGTTTCTAGGACTCCAGACATCACCTGCTGATAGAACACGACCAATTTGATCACGGTAAGTCTTGGTCTTCCTCGACTACTACCTCCTTCCACTTTTTTAGTATAGACATATACTACTATTTCAAAATAATTGTGTGGGATTTTACTACAAGATTTACTACGTATACATAGATCCACGGCCTGAGCTGAAGTTCTCCTTGGTCCCGTTGAGCATGTTGTTTTATTGCCAAGTTTCCACCACAGCAACCTTTACTCATCCCACTGCCAGGATACGGGTTTCCCTTCAACCGATTTTGAGCATACTCCAGCACGCTGCTGAAATGGGGATTGGCGAAGGCCAGTGTTTTCAAGATACCACTGACTTAGCTTAACGACTGTCATCTATCGACAACAACCGGGACCGACGGCTTCACGTGCCCTCCGACGCGGAGAAGCTCGGGATACATAAACCCATCCACAGACAGCTTGTGAACGACATTACTTAACCTACGTGTTCGGCTAAAGTGACACGCGCAACGATGCCATCGAGCCAAGATTATTGAATTGTCATTATGTTTAAATCTGTACATAGATTATTTCTGTTCTTTTTGGAATGTCTTCAGTGTACACAGAAATATTTACATTAAATAATTATTTCTAGCGCAAATGTCTACCACGAAATGTCACCATTTATCGTAGCTCCTCGTTTAGAAGGTATACCCCTCAGCGTTACGCCTAGCATCGGTATCCTGGGTGTGGACATATCGAGCGATGTACAGTTTCGCGGTAATTGGCGGTAGTGACCACTTACCATCAGGTAGCCCACATGCTCGTTTGCTCCCCCCCCCCCCCTCTCTAATATAAACAAAAAAAAAACCGTTAAATGTACCGTACTTATGCAGTTTCTAATAAGAGTTACAATCCCACTACGAACGTCGAGCGCGATCTGATTGCAGTTGTACAACTCATAACAACCACGTACTCGTACGTAATTTATAAGAAAAAAATCTGTTTGTCTATCTGTCCCACGAGCACTCACATTCACATAAAAAGTATTGAATTGATTTTGGTGACATTTGCTACGGTGACTGCTTATGTTATATAAGTCCCAAGTCAGACCGCATATGGAGTACTGTAGCCACCTTTGGGCGGGAGCACCTGGATACCAGCTAGGACCTTGTGACTCGGTACAGAGACGAGCTGTGAGAATCGTTGATGATCCTGAACTCACACACGCCATTCAGCGCTCGAGTTTAAGGAGAGATTGTGCCTCCCTTTGCGTGTTCTACCGGTTGTATAATGGGTTGTGTTCTGAGTAGTTGTTCGACATCATGCCAACAGCCTCGTTTTACAATCGCACAGCTCGCCGACGGCTGGGAGTTCATCCTCATACACTGGAACCGCAATGGTCGCGTACTGTGCGGTTCACAAGAATTTTTATACCGAGAACTATTAAGTTGTGGAATGAGCTCCCTGCGGAGGTTTCCACAAGGGACTACAGTATGGGGTTCTTCAAGAAAGGCGTGAAGAGGTTCTTACAGGGTCGGCAACGCAAGAGTGACACCACTGGTGTTGCAAATGCCCATAGGCTACGGTAACTGCTTACCATCAGGCAGACCGTACGCTTGTTTGCCACCTTAGTGGTATAAAAAAAAGTTGAACCTTTATGTCGAAAAATACATGAATGCTAAAGAAGCAGGTACAAGTAGTACAGAGTACAGGGTACTGTACAGGGTACCGAGTACAAGGGACTTCGTGTGTAAATACAGATAAATATGCAACTTATATCCACGTTCAATGTTTCAGACAACTTTTTATATGAAGTTCCTTCGAAGATATCGAAAAACGAAACGCCACGCGGAGCTGCTGTTAAATGGTGGTAGTAGCAATCCGAAAGTGACATTAATCGTGGTGAAAACATCCATAGGGCACGCCAACCTCTTCACAATAGTCAGATGTACTTACTCATCATTTTCGTGATATAAAAATGGTTCTCATTAAAAAAAACGACACCATTCTTGGTAACTGTTTTATTAGACGTTGATAATTGAAATAGAACAGTCTCAACCAACTGGTTCTAATATGAATTTATAGTAGTACATTTCAGCTCTGTACAAGTTTGACTTATTCCATAATATAACATTCAGTACTAACACAGTATTGTCACAGAACAAAAACAGTAGGCCAAATAGCGCATAATCCTTTACAACACGTTCTTTATCATCTTCACCTGTAACTATGTACGAGTACGTAAACAATTGTTAGTAGTCGGATTTAACGACATGATATTGTCTCGTCGATTGGACACGTGCATAATACAGATGAGAACAAGAAGTAGCTCCTGTCCAACTCTTCAATGGCTTCTAGTAAACCCCCGAGTTCGGATTCATTTAGTTTGTTTTCCCGACCCCGATGCATCACAGTAAATTTGCTGTTGTAGACTATGAGATCCAAAACAAAGACGAGAAAAGCTCAGATTTTCTGCGTCTGTGGGCGAGAAACGTGCGGGTATATTTTTAGTTTGTGAAAAAAAGGTGTATTTTAGTCTATTTTTTTATCTTCTCAAGATATGATAGGTTACAAATATTGCCCGCTTCTGACACGGGCATCAGCAGCCAGCCACTACCGTCAATAGATGCATGCCGTCACTACCATGGCTGCACTGCACGGAGGACGCGGTCACCGACTGTTCCTCTGGGTGCTCTGGTTGTCTCTGCGACACTGTTCCGCTTCTTTACAATAATAAATAACCAACCGCTAAAATAAAGTGGTTTAGATCAAATTACCTGTGGGACTGTCATCAGCATTTTCGTTGCAAAATTTTGTGTTGACGCCTTTGAAGTGGCTAAAAATTCGTGCCCTAGTTTTTATTACATAGTTATAGTAAGGTCGACATGATAAGGACGTGTGTAATAAGTATACGAAAACTACAGAAACACGATTCGTACTCGGTTGATTTCTAAAAAGTAAAATAAATTTATTATAAAATTCAGCATTCAACAAGTTTCCTACCCATTCACATTTCTCAACTCGCAGCTAAATAAATTATTATTTCATTTTAGACATTGAGGAGACAAAATGAACGAGTGGGTTCGAAACTAGTTTAATTAGTCAATTTCAAATTTGATAATTACGTAACAAAAATGCCTAGTCGTAAATAAATGCATATAATACATTGGAAAATAGAGACATTACAAATCATATTGTCCAAGACCATATTTCATATGGATTCCCATTTGATGGAAAACGTTTTACGTGTATTCACCTTTGGCGTAATGTCGCGACCACATAAGTATAACTACATTGTTTTAACTTACAGTAAAGCGAGTCGTTTGGTTTGCGCGTAATCTCTAACATATACAATTTTAAATAACTTAGAATTATAATAACTGAAAACAATGTAAAAGTCGTGATTATCTTCCACAATAAGCCGATATATGGAACTCAGGTCCGATGGGGTTGTTATGCTATGCTATGTTTCATCACCCCTTTCACTTGTAGTGTTTTTTTTTCAAACGTGCGTTGAGAAGCTTGGCTTCGACTAACCAAAAACAATAATTTTAAACTATTTTTACATCTTCCTCATACGTTGGGTAAGACTTTTGACTGACAAAAGCCAATAATGAGATATGCATCACAATAACAAAACAACAAAAAATCACCTACTATGCAATACGTTCAACTTTTTACAATTATTCCAAATACAAATAATATATATATATATATTTCACGTGAGTGTGGTAACATATAACATTATATTACTAAAGGAGAATGGCAGCCTTTTGTACATTAGTAGCTCCAGAAACAAACTTGGTGAACTTGTGCCAAATGTGTAAAAGTTAATAAGATGTATAGAAATTAACAATACGATCTGATTTAAAGAATGTTAGACGTGTCTAAGTGCCCGTGAGGGCTTAATGGCACATAAAACTATTTTTATCTTTTAACTTTGCATCCAGAAAGTAAATGGTATGGGTGTAATAAAAATAGGACAAAATATTTTTTTAATCAATTCTTACAACACACGTTTGTGTGCATATGTCTGTTATGTTGTATATGTACTAGTATTCGCCACAATGGTCAAAACTTCACGGTAATTATTATTGAAACTTTTGATGATTATTTGTTTTTCATTTTTTTTATTATATACAAAAAAATTAAGACAATAGGTTGACAACATATAAGAATAAGGTACTTATGTGATTTTCTCCACTAGTTTTTACATAGCTTATATATAGTATGTGTTTACAAAAAAAATTGATGAGCAAACAGCTGCCGCTAGCGAGTTGTTTGCTTTAGTCCTGTCAAAAGGTTCTGCCTACACCTGCCATTCTACTTTATACCTACATTTAAGCCCGTTAATTTAAACTTCGTTCTCAAACGGAATCCAGTTACAACCTACTAAAACCATTGACAAGCGTTATATAAATACACTGTTTAGTTACACTACCGAACGTTAACGGATTTGTAATCCAAACGCTACATTGTATCTACAAAGGTGTATGTACAGGTGTCCCTAAACGAACTTTGATTTGATCTTACATAATACAGGATTGTATTGAAAATTTACAGCAAAATTACATTTTATTATTTGAAAGAATTTTAATATATGAATATAGCAAATATTCATAAATATATTGATTTATGTTTTTATTGAATAATAATTATATTTATTGTAATAATTACTTGAGTATCATATATGATTTTTATAAACTTTTTTAAATAATTTTGTCGTGCAGGAAGCAAATATTAATAGTGTGATGTACAAGTAATATTACTATTAAAAATTATATTCTTTCTGATAATTAGTATTTATTTAATGATTACTTTGACTTTATTCGTTATTTTTTCTGCCTTCCACAATAAAATATATGTCAATTTGATCTAACCTGCTTTGTGTGCATACATCAAATTGCATGTAAATTTGACTTTCGCAAAATAACGCCTGAATCTATTAACTAATAAAATATATCTTTATCAATTAACACAATAATCTGTTCCTACCGCTACTACTAGATACACATCAAGTCTCTTGCGGGGTAGGCAGAGAGAAAAAAATTAAACAGTTTTAGGTTTTTTTTTACCGGCGAGCGTGCATGAAAAGAGTTATGATTGTAAAAGAAGCGAGTAAAGTATGTGAGGACCGCGTCTTATGGCGCTCGGTCCTCTCTGCCTACCCCGCAAGCGATTTGGCGTGAAGTTATAATTATAGATAGTTTTAGGTACAAATTAGGTACAGCAGTTGTAAAGTACTTGAATAATTTCATCATTTTGCAACCCTTGAATCATACCCCCTCATAATAAAAAAAATGTCGGGCAGAAAACAATATCTTAAAAACTACATTTTTAGTGGTGTGCTGTTATTATCCATTTATAAGGCCTTCTAAATAATGCCCTAATGATAAGCTTGTATTTGTGAGAACCTCAATGCGGTGAGGATCCAGACACAACATCTTAATTATGGTATAATATGTTTGTTCAGGACCTACAGTAATTTAATAACGTAAATGAGAACTGATGAAAAGACCTTAGCTTCTTGTCTATGGTTAACGAATAACGGTACACATTATTCAATGACTTCGACGAACGCTTGTATAAATAAATCGCTAATACTAAATATATCTTTATAGATATTATAGTATTCTAGTAATATCTGTATCGGCAACCTTCTCACAGACACAGCGAAAAACAGCATCTGCAGAACGATTAAATAAAGAAAGTTTCCGATGGGCATGATGGGTCTGGAGACGCCTTCCCCTAGCATTTCACTGGGATTTTGTACATGCTAAAGGCGATTGATGTGTTTATCACAGGTACGCGAGCGAAGAACAGCGTCATCGGTAGCAGAATAGAAGGAATACCTTCGAAGAATGTGTTCGGTCTGGTCGCAAACCCCTGCCTCTGGTCGCGTGCTCGTATAAGTTGTCGGTCTAGACGTGCGAAAGCCGGCGACCATTGCATACGTCCCAGGTACGCAGCTTCTATGGCAGAAGTGAGAGAAGAGATGGTTCCGAAGCACGCATTCTGGAAGGAAGCGCCTGCCCCTGGTCGCGTGTTCGTGGATTGTCTAAACGTGCACGGGCACGAGGGCGGCCCGCGCCGGGTGCACGTGTCACAGGTAGGCGACAAACAGCAGCATCGACAGCAGCAGGAGGGACGCCCCGCTCACGCCCAGGCGAGTCGACTTCGACAGGATACTCTTCCCTGCAACGTGACAGACGTTTGTTTAATTAAAACCAGCTGTAAACCTACAATACACACGGCGTAGTATGGAGGATCGTTTTGAAAGGGCAATCTTTCTTTCGAACATCAAGTAAATTTATATTATCAAGAAAATATCTGGTATTTTATACAAAATTGCAGTTAGAAATATAAAATGCTAGTTTCTAGTTTTGAGTTGTCGAAGACATTCAGTCTTCCTGCGACCACGGACGCTGCAAAGCGTTCGAAACGTCAGGTTCAACAAAATAAATAAAATACGCGATACTTCCGTTAAAAATTGTTTAATTCAATGTGTAACAATCGCGAAAACCTAAGACAATACTATTGTCGAAGACATGTCTGCCAACATCTCCAAGTCGAAAATAACACGACCACTTCGTTTTTCGCTGGAAGTCCTTTGGAATTTTGATGGTCACGTCATTGAAAGCGTTGATATTAAAAAAAATACCAGAATAATGCCCGTCTTTGTGTCAGTCTGTTGCCAGCGGTTCTAGTGATCGAATCGCATGAAAAGGTTTTGAAATTAGTTATGTAGCATTATTTATGTACATATTTGTATATAGAAGCATCCGTGCATACAGCAATGAATAAAATCTAGGCTCCTATACGCCAGAAATCAGAAAATTACAGACTAATTTAGTACAAGACAAAGTGCATGCAATGGTTTTGTACTTAAAAGTTACACTTCAAAAATTATTATTATTAGTAGAAATTAAATAAATATACTAAATGCCATGGAGAGTTGATCAATTGTCACTATAAAATACAGGGTCAGATACTTACAACATAAATAAAAGATTTTAGGAATATCTTCAAGTAACATACAGTATAACTATAAAATAATTTTCAGTTGTGACACCTTCAGAGAGACTGAAGCATAGTCCAGGTATCGACTGCAGTCCACCAAAATTAAGCATGGGGATCGATGCTATTGTTCGATCATTTGCATAACTTACATGGAATGGTAATTGAAAGGAGAATGAGGGTGAAATCCGATGGAATGCTGGGTAGGGACAGGGAAGATTCGAAGACCCCTTCTTCGGATGTACGGATCAAGTTTTCTCGCTCCGCAATATCATGGAGAAGCTTCAAGAAAGCATCTGACTATAGACCAGAAGGTTTTCTGTGGTTTTCTGGATCTCCAGAAAGCACTTCTTAGAGTTGTGCGATAGGAACTATGGGATAGAGCAGGAATACAGCAGTGATAGTGCCGTGGAGAAGACACCGGTCTATTGACCAACAGGTCCTCGGTTCGAATCCTAGTATGTGTCACTAAATTCGTGTTTTTGGATTTATATACATATTTGTAATTATCACTTGCTCGGCGGAGGAGGAATACATCGTGACGAAACCCGCACGTACCAAGAAGTTATATTTCGATAAACGTGTGACCTAACCTTAGAAACGTCTGGTTTTCCCTCGAGGTTGTGGAGGTCTGACGGCAGTCGCTCCGTGTAGAAATCGTATCTTTGTCAAATCTTTAGGCCTAATGGATGAAGAAACGGCATAACGCTAAGAAGAAGAAGTGGGAAAGAAACTGTGGAACACATTGCCAAGATATGGGATTAACGGTGCACTGCTTCGTGCTGTGCAGTCCACTTACAATAATTCTCATCATTTTCAGTCTCCTGAATGACCTGTTCATCTCTCTGATGTTCATAATGATTACTCTTGAAAAGAGTTTCCGACCGCGACTCATGAACGTCTCAAGCCTTCTTGGAGGACTACATGCACCTTTGATTTTAAAGATGATCATATTGAAAGGTCCTGCAGGACATTAAGGTCGCGATACAAGTTTAGATGTATCACTACATATCAGATGTAAAATTGCGAAAGATTTTCTCGTTCAAAATACCTCAATGTCTCAATACGACTAGTGTGTGTTGCCAGTGATGACTTACGGCATAGAGACGTGGACCCTTACTATGGGTTGCACAGCGTGCGATGGAAAGAGCCATGCTCGGAGTTTATCTGCGAGATAGATTCAGAAATGAGGACATCCGTAGCAGAACTAGAGTTCCGTAGCAGGACCGATCGCTATGGAAGTCTAAGGGGGAGGCCTATGTTTAGCAGTGGACGTCCTTCGGGTTATATGATGCTGATGATCATTACTCCAAACTCACATTTCTCAGCAAGCTTCCTAGAACAACAGCAGTCCCTCAACCGCTCATACTGCGCGCAGTCGTGGGCCATCGGCCTACAGCGGTGCGGGCCCATGTAGCAGGTGTGAGGCAGCCAGGGGAACGGTTCGGGCAGGATCTTCCTGTCGCAACAGCAGTGGTCAGCCAAGACTCGCGTCTCGCAGTACTCTAGCTCGCGGCGGCTGCAGGAGCCGCAGCCGAGTTGAGTCGCTGGCACTGGAAAGTTAATAGTTCAGTGTTATTTGCGTGATTTGTAACTTATCATCTGGAAAATATTCAGTAATTCCATGTCTGCACTAGTAATATAAATAAGTCGTTTAAAGGTAGTTTTTAAGAGAGGTAGAGCACATCAAAGCAGCCTATTTGGGGAAGTACATCCACATCACAGAAACCGGAGCAAAATTACAAGTCCCTAGAGTGTTATTGTGTTCCTGCGTGTGAGTGAGGTCTCCAGTAAGCTCCTTAAGAGTTGCTGTGTTAGCAGCGGAGGTGGCATCGCGCGAGTGATACTTCATGTTGTATAAAAAACGCATCGTCAACCGCTATCTATGGATGTCTACCTCGAGCTTCTTCGTGCTTCGAAGGGTACACTAAGCCGTAGGTTCAAGCTGTTGTCGATAGATAACAGTTAAGTCAGGAACCTTCGGGCAACTGAAAAATATTGGTTCAGCAGTGGCGTACTGATGTATACTCCCCTGAGTACACCGCTACGGTGGAAGGGTAACCGTATTCCTGCAGTGGGATGAATAGGCGTTGATGTGAATAGAATACAGAATAACTTTTCAGTAATTTAGAACACAAGGCGACTGGTGGCGTAGCTGGTCGGTTTTAAATATCCACATAACGTTTGTGCTGGACACTCAGCAGGTCCAACTGCTGGCTTCGTGAAGTGGTGTCACGAGAATGTCCACAGTATGGTGTGGTGTGGGGTGAGAGGCGACGCATGTGTGGTGCATCCCTCTCGTTATTGATCGCGAGTGCACCCGCCGCCCTCATCTCTACCTACATGTTGATGCGTACGGACGTGACGACCGCACGGTGCACCGGCACCCCTCCCACCTGTTTTTAGGGTTCCGTACTAAAATGGTAAAAAATAATCTTTATGATACGCCTTTGTTCGTCTGTCGCCCGGTTGTGACAGTGGCATATAGCATTGCTACCGATTTGTAATAGTTTTAAAGATTGTTTATCTGTAGTATTCGTTAATCACCATTACTACTATTATAAATAAGATGGCACTTGTTAAATTGTAATCGATGGATCAGTCGACAATAAAACCTTGTTGCAATTGCTTGTGTTTGCTACTAGTTAAAGAAATCGGAGTTCTTCCGTTTCGTGTATAGTACGCAAACAGGTCAAAAGAAAGAAAATCAAAAATCTTTCATTCTTTTTTGCAAAAGGGTTGAAAAAACCTCTCCTCTATCCTCCTCCTTACCTCCGAAGTTTATAAAACAGAACATCCGAAATAGTAGCAGATGATAATTAGCAAATTAGTATATTCTCAAGTGGTTGAAGTTCGATTATAATCATTATTTTAAATTTGGCAAAAACGTAAACGAATTTTCTTATTTCTTATTTTTTGTGGCCACTGTTTCCATTGTTTTTTATTGATAAACATGAAAGCTAAAGTGGAATGAGCTCCCAGCCGAGGTTTTTCCAAAGGACTACAGCATGGAGTTCTTCAAGAAATGCGTGAAGAGGTTTTTAGAGGGTCGGCAACGCAAGAGTGACACCCTGGTGTTGCAAATGACCATAGTTATGTACGAACCGTCTAGCCTAGCTCTTTAACCACTGGTCACTGCTCCAATTTATACATATGTATTACAGTAAAAATACAACGCTATTAATCTTATATATAAAATTCTCGTGTCACAATGTTAGTTACCATACTCCTACGAAACGGCTTGACCGATTTTGATAAAATTTTATATGCATATTCAGTAGGTCTGAGAATCGGCTACTATCTATTTTTCATACCCCTAAGTGATAAGAGTGGTCCACCCCAAATTATTATTTTTTATTTTTTGTACAAATTTCTTTTTAATTTTTTTTATGATGTGGCATTATAAAATACATACAACCCTAAATTTTCACCCTTTTACTATCAACTCCTATTTTTATAATACTAAAATAATCCTAGGAATAATTTATATGGCAAAACAACGTTTGCAGGGTCAGCAAGTACACCAATATAATATTCGGTCGCCTTTTTGGAATCAGATGGTCGTGTGTGACATTATTCTTGTAATAAAGATGCGAGTGAGGTGTGTACGGATCGAGTCATGTGGCGCTGGGTTCTGCCTGCCCACCCACAAGGGATTAGGCATGAAGTTTTGGCAGTATTTTTATCAGTGCTCACCTAGTCATAAACTGCACGGTAGGGAAAAAAATTGTGACGATTCCAAACAAATGTAGCCATTTTTACGGAATAAAAAGATTTTGACTTTGACTTTGACTTTGTTATAAATAGATAATTCTTTAATATGTCATTATTAAAGTTGTTGGCCTATAACTGTACACATGTCCGAGAACTGTACGGAACCCCCGGCGTGAGAGTTCCTTTATAATATACCACATCGGTATACAAACAAGCATATCCGGAGTTCGGCTCAGTAAACATCTGCTGTTATTGCTTGACCAGACCTGAGAAAGCTATGGTGAATAACGCCACGAAGACACCAAACAGTTACCATTATCTTTTTATTGGTTAACTTTGCTTTAGAGCACTGTTGCGGCGTTTGACCTGGGGTCAGCCATTGCATTTTTCGCTTACGGTTATCGTAAAGAATCCACTTTTCATCACATGTCACAATTCGCTCCAATATTCCTTCATTTCTGTGTCGATTCAACAAGGCAACACAAGTTTCAACACGCGTGTCTTTCTGCAGATCAGTCAAATCATGAGGCACCCATTTTTCATATTTGTTTATCGTATTGATTTTATGTAAAGGAGTCATTATTGTAGGTAAGGTAACGTTAAACCATGCCGCTAATTCCTGGGTAGTTTGATTCGGATCGGCTTCCACCGTCTCCTTCAATTCAGCGTTCACCTGTGTGGGCGGTCTTTCACGTGGTTCGTTCGTCAAGTCGAAGTTTCCATTACGAAGCCGTTTAAACCAATAACGCACGCTGCGTTCATTAGCAGTCTCCTCTCCAAACGCAGCATTGATATTGCGAGCCGTATCTGCCGCGTCGGAACTCATATTCAAAAATTACACGGATTTTCAAAGTTATACATATTTCCCGTCTAAGCTGAATAAAAAAAAACAATTCAAGTCGAAAATCAAATGTAGTACATTTTTTAAAAGAAAAATCACATAGGTAACATGTGAAAATGTTTCACTCGCAAATCTCACACCATGAAGGTTTAATGTCAATTCAAAGTATCTATTACTATAAAACGACAATTTCATACTTTAACGCCTGTTATTTACAAAAAATAAATGTATTTACGTATGTTTATCAGTTGTCCAGTACGAATAACACAAGCTTCGTTTCCTTTGGGGCTAGATGGCGCTGTGTAATTTGTCCGACAATATTTATTTATTATAAATGTAGGTAAGGCACATAATACCGCTACACTGTAAAAGTATTGACACCTAGCAGAAAAACTGCGGCTAAATTACAACTCTCCAACGGCGTGCGAGTGAGGTCTCCGAGAAATTCTAAGCAGTTCCAGTGTTAGTAGCAGAGGTGACATCGCGCGCATATTACAAACACTTAATGTATTACAAGCATTTATATGCTACGGTATCCGCTTTCCATGTAGTGGGCCGTGTGCTCGTATGCCTACCGACGTAGTATATAAGAACTTAAGAAGTATCATTCACGTCCGCTTTTTGCACATAAATAAAATAACATTGATCATTTCTATTTCTCTGTCACAATGGACATATTAGAAACTTACATTTTTTCTTCACTCGCATAAAAACTAGTAGAAAAAATACATCATTCAAGTTGAACCGCGGGCCGCGGTCGGCGTGTCGAAGGCAGTGACGTGACAAATCGAAGGCTGCCGCGGGCCCACTGCTGGCGTAAAAACTGGCGATGGCGGTCGATGGCGCGTGACGAGTGATACTTTTATACTTGGTCGGGTGACGGCGCCGTGCGGGCGTATCCTTGTTACTACACGACCCGAGTGATAAGATGAAAATGCTTTATTTGCCATTGGACCCTCGCGGACACTTACACACGTCGTACATATTTAAAAATATAATGTTATTGTATGTGTACACCGTATTCCCATTGATGGTGTTAGAAACAGAGTTTGTCTGAAAGAGAGCGTCGGTGTTAAAATAAGAAGAGGCAAGCTCCGTTGGTTCGGACATGTAGCAAGAATGCTGGAGGAAATAATTACGAAACAGATATACGACGCGAATGTAGAAGTATGTAGGAGCCGCGGAAGGCCAAGACTTACCTACCATGACCAAACTGATCGTGTTTTATCAGGTGGTGGTGGTGTCAGGAGCCTCGCAAATCCCTGGAGGGTTGTTGTTTCTGCAGTAAGTTAAGTCACCAGTAAGCTCCTAAGAAGGTGCTGTGTTAGCAGCGGAGGTGGTATCGCGTGAGTGATATTTAATATAGCTATATGTAACTAGACTACGGTAACCGCTGTACATCAGGTGGGCCGTATGCTTGTATGCCTCCCGACGTTGTAATAAAACCAAAAAGGTGGTTTTTGGTTATAAAACTGATTGTGAGGAGATACTCAAATATGTTTTTTAACAAAGTAAACCGCCTGCTCCCTGATAACAGCTACCTGGAGGGTTGTCGTGTTCCTGCGAGTGAGTGGCGTCCTTACCAGTGTGTTCTTAAGGAGTTGCTGTGTTTTCACAGAGCGATACTTAATGTACTGCTATCGTTTATAGGCTACGGCAACCACTTTACATTAGTAGGAGTGTATGCGTGGGCAGTGATAGACCAGCGGATAAAAAACACGCCTATCGAACAACTGGTCCCCCGTTCGAAGCCTGGCATGTACCACTAAATTGTGTTGTTTATGTACATATTTGTAATTATAACTTGGTCGGCGGCACGTTTGACCTAACCTAAGAAAGGTGTAGTTTTCCCTCTGAGTTGTAGAGATGTGCCGAGTCAGACTGTCTCGAGTACTGACTCGGATGTCTAGCAGATACTTATTTACTCGAGTATATAAAATACTGAGTTCATCCTAATAACTAATCCTAAGTAACTACGTAAGTATTTCAATCGCAACCTTCTAGCTTATAGCGCTTAGAGCTTCTAGCACAGATGAATTTTGAATGACTACTAGCTTTATTTTTATATAATTTCAAAGCTTTAGTAAATTAAGAGAAATAAGAGAGGAAGGGCGCATCAAAGCAGCCCGTCTGGGGAAGTACCTCCACCTCACAGAAAACCGCAGCCAAATAACTCCCTAGAGGTTTGTTGTGTTCCTGCGTGTGAGTGAGGTCACCAATAAGCTCCCAAGGAGTTGCTGTGTAAGCAGCAGAGGAGACATCGCGCGAGTGTCATTTAATATATCGCAAGCGGCAATAATAAATAATAATAATAATAAATAATAAATATTGTCGGACAAATTACACAGCGCCACCTAGCCCCAAAGTAAGCGAAGCTTGTATTATGGGTACTAGACAACTGATAAACATACGTAAATACATTTTTTTTTGTAAATACATACGTATTATACATAGAAAATACCCAGACCAAGACAAACAGATATGTTCATGTACACAAATGTTTGTACTGTGTGGGAATCGAACCCACGAGCGTTGGTGTCAAAGTAGCGTAACAGCGCGTTTCACCACTGCGCCACCGAGCTCGTCAATAGGCTACGGTATCCGTTTTACATCAGGTGGACCGTATGCTTGAATGCCTCCCGACGTAGTTTAAAAAAAAATGGGTAAAATTATCAAAGCGAGTAAATCGTGCTTTCTATTCCTAATTTCTATTAAGATTCTTTGGTGTATATATATAGTTAAAAATTCCAAATACATGATTATTAATTGCTAAACTTTAATATCGTACCTTACTGTGCCACAATTACGAAAAGACTCATTATGCATTAATAAATTTATTATTGACATACTTTCCTATCGTTCATACCTGATGTGTGATGAAATATTAGGTGTTGTCAAAAACAACCTACGAAGTTCGATTCAGCAAGTACTCGAGGCCACTGAAGTAGTCCAATCCCGCGCTAGTACTCGAATACCTAAGTCTTCCGACTCGAGTTCTAATTCGATTCTTTTGTTAACAAATACCAAAATATTCTAACACCAAAAATAGCCGACTCGGCACATCACTAGTTGTAGAGGTCTAGCGGTAATCGCTCCATATCAAAATCAGTACCTATTTTCGCCAAATCCTTAGGATTAGGTAGCGGACCCTGCCAATCCTAACGGATTAGGAAACGGACAGAGGACCGTATGAGTGTCTGCCTCCCGTCGTGGTATTAAAAAAAACAAATGAATGCAAGAGTGATTCATCAAATTTACCTAAAGTATATAATTACGGAGCTGCTTATTTAGTAATAGATGAGTTCAAATAAGCACCTACACAGCACAGTCATGTAATTTGATGCCGTTGGAGGTCGGTCAAATTGGGAGGTCGGGGGCGGGAGCGCGCCACGCCGATCACCACTCTCCCCAAGGTCTGCGACGGCCGCATAACATTTTTTTATATAGCGTCGGGATGCAAGCGTACATACTCGCGGGATGTACTTAGATGTACTATCGCTTGGTCTACGCCGAAAATAATCCATGGAGAGCTAATGAGACCGATATTGCGTAGTAATTATACTCGTGTTCACCGCTAGGGGGGGGGGGGGGGACTAGAATGCGCAGCTCTTATTGGTTAGTTTATCTTCGCGGCACGTATCGGTCCTTTGTTTAAAATATCCTCCCACTGGTCAGTAGGTGCGTACCGATTAGATACTCGTATTTAATCGGTAAACACAACGTTTGTATGTCAGTCAAGTGATTTATATGTTTATTTAGACGAGGTTAGCCTTAGGTTTCTAAAACTATCGAAATCTCAAAATCAACTTTTTTTTATAATACGTGAGGAGACAAACAAGCATATGGCCCACCTGATGTAAAGGGTACCGTAGCCTATTAACGCTTGCAATATATTAAGTATCACTCGCGCGATACCTCCTCTGCTGCTTACGCAGCAACTTGTTGAGAGAGTTTACTGGTGACCTCACTCACACACACATAGGGAGTTGTTATTTGACTGCGGTTTTCTGTGAGGTGGAGGTACTTCCCCAGACGGGCTGGTTTGGATAGCCCTACCTCTGTTAAAACATCCAAACCAAGACTAACAGACATGTTCATGCACACAAATGTTTGCCTTGTGTGGGAATAGAACCCACGAGCGTTGGTGTCAAAGTCGCGGCATTCACGACTGAGCCACCGAGCTCGTCAAAATTTAAAACTTAATTATTATTTGGGGATCCACAAGCACATACATTAGCACGAGGTCAACGAAGCACATTTCCAGGTGGTGTTCGATGACATTCGAACGAAGGCCGGGAGGCGTGGTAATGAGGCACACATCAGCTCTGTGACAAGGTCCGTCGCCGACACCACTCAATGAGACAGACAACGCCCCTGGAGCCTGACTAGAGTCGAGACATACGACCTGCCTGACGGTATGCCGTTAACGCAACCCATTTAAGCCAGCAGTACTAGGAGAATCACTCGCGCGTTCCCGCCTGTAAACGCCTCACAATTACAATCAAATGTAGTGTACTGAGCGATTTCAGAGAGGTATTGGCCATCGAACTACCATCTAACAGGCCACCTACTGGCTGTGATAAAGCTGATTCACGGGACCTACCATCTTCTAAATGATGCTCTACGGTCTATATCAGTGGTAACCTTATCTGTTCAGTCTGTAGCGCTCTGTGGTGACTCCACATCAACCCTTACTCATCCCACTGCAGGGTTACAGGTCTCCCTTCAACCGAAGGGGTTTAGGGCATACTCCACCACACTGCTCAAATGCGGATTGGCGAAGGCCAGTGTTTTCAAGCCGCTTGAGGGCCACTGACTTAGCTTAACGACTGTCATCTATCGACAACAGCCGGTACCGACGGCTTAACGTGCCCTCCTGGATCGGTTTATCTATCTCGAGTTTCTCCGTAGGACGGAGAAACGGTCGGAAGGCAAGTACCTAATGTAGTTAGCCTTTGAACGCAAAAAATATTTATTAGTCATGCGTTGTTTGCCAACACAGCAACTTCCGAGGAGTCTACTGTTAACCTCAAATGTTGTTCCATCTATGTTTATCTTCACGGCAAATCGCTTGCGGAGTTAACAGAGAGAATCAATTCACACTTGAATTATTATTCAGATGTGATCTTTTATAAGGACGAGGTACTTCCTCAGCCAGGATGCTTGTGATGAACTTAATATTCCGTGTCCTCTCCCTGAAGAATCTGTTAGGTTGTACTTTGTTTATTGTGTGTAAGGGTTTAACGTGGCTACATCGCCGGCTATAAAACACACCCTAACTACTTCGGCACACACAGCAGTTGACTCGCACAATGCGTCATCTACGTACATAGAGGGGGCGTGGCGTGACGTCACCGCCACCCTAACAGCCGTCCAAAAGCCATAATCTCGCGTACCGGCGGCCTTGGCTCCGAGGGGTGGTCGTGAATGCCCTGATTTAATCTAGAACTAATACGTAGCACGCACGTTAACAAACAGACTTTTTGGTATGTTTTAGATTCATTTTGTATGGCCGCCGAAATGAAAGCCTTTATTTTTAAATATCATACATAGTACGTTACAAAATGTAATATTTAGTACTTTATATCCTTTATTGCACACAAATAAAACAAAATAATGAGTGTCAAATACAGTGTACAAAGGCGAGCTTATCTCTTCAAGAGATTTAGTACATGTTTTTTTAAACTACGTTTTTATTTTTTTTCGTAATTGTTTATTGTTAATGAATATGTCCGTGTCCTGGCCGTTTTTGGCCGAAGGCTTATCAAATTACGTAAACCAATCATTTCTTAGGTTAAGTCACACGTCGTTCGAAATATAATTTGTTGGCCGTGCGGATTTCCTCACGATGTTTTCCTTCACCGGCGAACATGATAATTACAAAATTGTATATAAAATCGAAAATACGAAATTAGTGGTACGTGCCAGGATTCGAACCATGGATTAGTAGGTCAATATGTCGCTGCTTTATCCACCGGGCTATCAGTGCTGCAATAACGCTTATCGGTCGATAAAAAGTCTGTAATGTACGGACTCTGGACGGCCGTTACATACAAAGCATGCGGCCCACCTGATGTGAAGTTACCGTAGCCTAGGAACGCCTGTACATAATACATTAAGTATCACTCGCGCGATGCCACCTCTGCTGCTAACACAGCAACTCCTTAGAAGCTTACTGGTCATCTCACTCATACACAAGAACACGACAACCCCCTGCAAATTTGTTATTTGGCTGAGGTTTTCTGTGCGGTGGAGGTAACATCCTCAGGCTGCTTTAATGTGCCGTACCTCTCTTACATTATTTACTATCTCTCTTATGTTTGAATTATCTCCACACATAGTGTTACCTAGTCATCGCTAGGTGTATATAACCACACCGCTCGCCCGCCACACGTGCACTTATTAACGAAGCCTGTAATTAATCCATTGTGCTGCGGTGACACTGCCGTGATTGCAGGTCAGCCGCCGTCACCAGCGCGCGGTGACGGATATGCTTTTATTTTGCTACTGGTTGTAATTGTCAGGAGCCTTGCAGCTGCTTACAATGAGAGATGCCGTCAACGTGTATAGCAGAAGTTATCATACATGTATCCGTATCTATACTATATTATAATTATCTATATTAATATCAGAAGGTGATGTCAGGAACCGGCAAGCGTGCATGAAAAAAGCTATGAACGTTGAAGTACCGAGTGAAGTATGTAAGGGCCGCGTCTTATGGCGCTCGGTTCTCTCTGCCTACTCCGCGAGGGACCTGGCGTGAAGATATACATACATACAAATACAATACAAATCAATGTATATATGTTTGTTCTCTATGGACACAAAAACGGCTGGGCAGATTTTGATGAAATTTTCAGGCTGGGCTAACTTACAGATTATGGCAGCGTGTGATCGTGTGAAGTTTAATAGCGATCGGATTACCCGCGCGAAACCGGGCGAGTCGCTAGTAATATTATAAATATGAAAATGTGTTTGTTTATATATCCTTCTTTTACATCAAAGCGGAGCAACAAAATGATGTCAGTCTCTGTATGTAGACAGTGGGTTGGTCCGCGAGTGACATAGACTTTCTATCCTGGTAAAATAGTTTATTCAATAGTTAGTTCAGTAGTTTCACTTTGACCACGCGAATGAAGCCGCGAGTAACAGCCAATTTGTGTACAGCCATGCAATTCTCTAAGCAACTCGTAATGGCTGTGTGCGTCGCTGTGATCACAGATGTCACAGCTTTGACAACGTCTACTGCGATCCCGGCTAAATTATTTGATATTCTATAAGGCTGTAAGCGTACGCGAGGCTGTTTGCCTTGTAGAATTCCAATTCCAAACGCAGCCTTGCGGCGCTAGTGTCGCACAACCATGAAAAGCGACACCAAAGAATTGCAATTTTGTGTTCAAGGCTGTAACAGCCGATGTTTCCGAGGATGTAAGGACGTTTGCTCTTACAGAATTGCATGGCAGAAGAAGCAGACGCGGACTGTCTCAGTGAGGTACGCATCGCCTAAATCGCTGGTTCCAGAAGCATGAACTTTTCCACAAAGATTCTTCAAATAACTAAAGTGAGTGCTAAGATATAGATTTTTGAAAACTCGTCAACTTCTTGTTCAGTCTAAGGTTCCCGTTTCACATAGCTACTGCGGCCAGATCTCCACAACCCACAGGGAAGATCAGACCTTTCTTAGGCTAAGTCACACGTCTTTTGAAAAATAATTTCTTGGACGAGCGCGTTTCCTCACAATCACCGCCGAGCAAATGATAATGACAAATATGTACATTCAAAATCACGAATTTAGTGATACTATGTGGTGATAAAAGGGATTGAAGGTTTGTATGAAAGCTCATGGCTGTTGTTCATGTTAGTTATGATGAATCAGATTGAGCCAAATGTTATGAAGTACGACAACACATGTACATTTAGCGCTCTCATACAAACATCAACATCAAACAGGCACTCTTATCGGTTATTAACAGGCAGATGGGAGCTTGAGAACATATTAATATAGTGTAAAGCGAACTCGCTGTTTCTGTCTGTCTTTTTGTGCCGAACGTTCTTAAAAACCACGCGCACGAGCAGGCAGGTGTTATGCACTTCAATCTATAACTTCACGTCAAATACCTTGCGGGGCAGGCAGAGAGTCTCCTCTCTGCCTGCCCACGCCCACTGCGCCACGTGGCATGAACCTTACACACCTGACTCGCTTCTTTAACATTCATTGCTCTTCTCATGCCCGCTCGCCGGTTTCTAAAGGTCGTGAGGTCGTGATATCAGCGTGTTATATACTTCTGGGCCCAAACTTGCCACTGTCTGTTTCTAATACTAGGGGCACACTAAAAGTTTTGCACTTCTAGCTAATCGGAACTATTTGAATTTCGAATGTTATATTTTTTGAATCGTTGCAACCTACTTAGTAATAAAAAAAAAACAATTGGCGGGAAATCATTTGTCAATTGTTTTTTATCACACATCAAAGTTCTACGTACGCAACGAAAATGGAATTGAGTAGAAAAGATTTTAGAGTGATGATTTTTTATGATTTTAAAAGTTCTCTCTCTCCGCAAGACTGTGCTGCTCGTCTTCAAAATGCTTTTGGGAGAGAAGCACCTTCTTTGAACACCGTGAGGCGATGGTTTGCTGAATTTGAGAGAGGTCGAGTTTCTTTACATGACGAATTTCGTAAAGGGCGGCCTTCAACTGCCGTCAACGTAAATAATGTGGCTACTGTTAAGCGGCTAATTGAAGAAAACCCACGGATTACCTATGAGACAATTCGAGAACTATTGGGGATTGGTATGAGCCAAATTCAGAAAATTTTACACGAAGAATTGAAAGTTCGGAAACTTTGTTGTCGTTGGATCCCTCATGAACTGACAGCGGAGCAGAAGCGGGCTCGCGTGGAATGGTGCTCACAGATGCTACTGAAGTACGACCACGGACATTCTAATGCTGTTTATGACATTGTCACAGGAGACGAAACGTGGATTTATTGTTTTGAACCCGAAAAAAAACAGCAATCTTGTGAATGGGTGTTTGAAAATGAGAACAGGCCAACAAAAGGCAGCGAGAAACGTTGGTAAAAAAATGATCGCGTTTTTTTTCTCAGCTACGGGTCCCATCTGCACAATTCCACTTGAAGACCAAAGAGTGTTAATGACGAGTGGTATTCTACCATTTGTTTACCCAGGATGTAAGAAAAAGTTCGCGAAAGACGACCAAAAAGCCGCGTTCTCCTACATCATGACAACGCTTCTTCACACACGGCCAACAAAACAAAGTCATTTTTAACATCCGATAAAGTACAACTCGTTACCCATCCTGCGCATAGCCCCGACCTAGCACCCTGTGATTTCTGTACTTTCCCCAAAATCAAAGATTTGATGAGAGGTTTCACTTTTACCAACTCCGAAGAGGCAGTGATAGCGTTCAATCAGCACGTAGAAAACATGCCTTCAGATCTGTGGTCCTCCTGTTTCAAAAAATGGTTCGATCGCATGAAAAAATGTTTAAAATGTAAAGGAGAGTATTTTGAAAAGCAATGAACATAATATTTTGGTTATAACATGTTGTTTTTTTAAGTTAAGCAAAACTTATAGTGTGACCTACGTATGATATGTATTTCATATTCTACTTTTTAGGGTTTTAAAGAGTGGTTATAAGTCGATCATCCCGTTGCGCAATTTTTAACTGGGCATGGGAACTTCTTTTCGTTTAGACTTGTGTCGACGTGACGTGTTTTAGACGTGTGGGGAATCGAATCCACGAGGGTCGATGTCAAAGTTGCGTTATTAACCGCCGTGCCACCGAGCTCGCCAACGTGTAGAATATAAAACATTCCGGAGGCGCCGTGACATTCGTCGCAGCAGTGATAGCCACAATTAAGAGGTAACAATTACTTCCTTACCGAGTGTACAATTAGCAAAGTCATGGCTATAAATAGACAAGTGTGGATGGTACCCTTCGGCAGGCTTACTCATTGGCTGTGTCGCACTAATCTGCTGGAGACTGGTGCTTGCGACGCCCTCGGAGCACGCCGCATCACGCCATGCACTAGGATTAATCGTTTGCACCGGAGAATGATTCGTTGAGGATCTCGCTTTCAGATATATTACCGCGTTGCTACCCGTGGATGTTTCTAGAATAAATTACACTACAAAAGTAACGTCCAGCAAATGTCATTTGATTTTATTGCAGTCTAAACTACAAATTCTACGTTTTTTTTTTTAAATTAGTTAATACCAACCACCAAGTTTGAAAACGGAACTTAGCTCAAACTTCTGTCGAGCTTCGTACTAAATAACTAAGAATATATGTTTTTTGAATGTTGAAATAGGCTCTGGCGGGAATCTTTGTCTCTTCCTATTTCTACCGCAGCCTGTCTATGATATCTATCTCGAGTTTCTCTGAGTTTCGGAGAGCACGTTAATCCGTCGGTCGCGGCTGTTGTCGATAGATGACAATCGTTAAACTAAGTCGGTGGCCCTCGGGCGGCTTGAAAACACTGGTCTCCGCCAATCCGTATTTGATCAGCGTGGTGGAGTATGGTCTAAACCCCTTCGGTTGAAGGGAGACCCGTATCCCTGCAGTGGGATGAGTTAGGGTTGGCTGTCCTATTCTATGAGGTAGAGTACTTTCCTAGGCCCACCTAGGAAATGTGCATACTTTGTTCCACCCTATCTCTCTCTAAAGATTTTCACTTTGACTCTAAAGATTCATGATGATGACAAATAAGACAGCAAGATGTTCTCCAAAAATATTTTGAACTAGTATTGAGTCCACCCGTCTCTACAGCTCAAAGCAGTCTCGTGCACGCGCTCGTCGTACCCCTAATGTATATCGTTATCAACTGACCTTTATTAGTTCACAAACGAGAGCCGTTCAACAAATCAATGCCGCTGAAGTAAACGAGAGTAAACACTACTGTTCTACTGTTGACGCTATTTATCTTAATCCGTGAGCCTCAATTAGGGGCAAGGTGACGCCAGTGACGAGAGAAACCAATGGATTTGTTACATTTTTGTAACGGCCAGAAATTATTGAACTTAACATTGTGAAAATAAAAAGAAATCTGTCTTTACAGAATCGAGTTTTCGTCGACATATTTGAATTTTTTTAAATTAATGAAATTAATAATTTAATAATGAAAATTAATTAATTGGTCTACGAATATTAAGGACCAATTACGATGAAACAAAAAAATAAATAAAAAGAAATAATGACAGGAATTTAATGATAATAAACAACACTGGAAAAATACGAGTATTTAAACTATAACATACTCAAATAAATCTAATTCAGCCTAGAGTTGAAAAAACGGGTAATATTCCCGTTACAGTAAATATATATATATCTTATGGCGCTCGGTACTCTCTGCTTACCCCGCAAGGGACCTGGCGTGAAGATACATACATACATACAGTAAATATTTTCCAAGTCTTATTCGAAAGTTTGAAGAAAAATAAATATGGAATATTTCATGTTTTTTATTAAAAAAGCGGAAAAATATGAGAGAAATGGAAAAGTAGATATCGATGTTTTTTTCGTAGAATATTTTTATTATGTTTCAGGAGGGTAGAGTGGAATGATTTTTTTTAAGAGCGCTGACGTTGCCCGCGCGATTTATCATCCGCTAATTCCGGCCCACAGATAATGGCACAGATTCTTCAGAAAGCTATAGTGAGTTTGTATCCGAGCAGTGAGCTAGATAAGACTGTATAAATACAACATTCATTTGAGTAAAAAAATAATTTTCGAAACAAGCAACGAAAACTTGTATAAAACCCGTTTTTTCTGGTTTATTTCAATTACCGAACAAAAAATACTTTTTGTTTCTTACCTCGCAAAAAAACAATTTGTTTCTTTCGGAATTTTCAACGCTAATTCTGCCTCAGCAAACCTAAAGTACTGTCCTAAAGACCGTAATTTTCATAAATAATTACTTTGCAAATATTGGCAATCAACTTGCGAGTGGCGTGCAGAAGAACTCGACCGAAAAGGACGTCCGGCAACACATAGACTCACTACCCAGCCAACCACACTCATTTGCCCTATTCTAGTTTGAGCGATGCAAATCTCTCGTCAGTAGCTTTAGGATCAAACACCTGGCATACCCTATCGCTTAGTGAACGAGACTTCAGTGAGAGGGGTAGAGCAAGGCCATTTGACAGAATGCAGCTAGGCTGGCGTTAAGGTCACGTACTAATTACGTATTTTCAGATGTATGTAGAAGTTTGTAATTATAATAATGACGGTATTATAGTAATGACGGTATCTTGCAATCAATCAAAACTAGATTTGTTCCTAAAAGGAAATATAAAACATCGAAACATCCGTCTTGGTTCACTAAACCCTTAATAAAATTAATTGCCGAAAAAGACAAGCTAAGAAGGATGTTCAATAGATATAGAAATCCAAGAGATAAACTTGAATATAATATACTTAGAGATCGGTGCCACAGTCTATATAGAAAGTGTTATCAAAAATTTAAGGAGCGTATTGACCGCGATATAAGAAAGGATGCTAAATCGTTTTGGCGTTTTATCAAAGAAAAACGAAAAGGTAAATCAACATTACCTGCTAAAATGTATCACGGGAATACAAAGGCATCCTCAGGCCCTGATTTAGCAAATTTATTTGCTTCTCACTTTTCTTCCTTTTATTCTCGAAGTTCTCCGCGCCCACATAATTCTGCAGAAAAATGTGGCAACTCACTTGGACAGTTGCGCATTACTGAAAGGGAGGTTACAAAAGCGATTAAGCAGTTGGACGTGTTTAAGGGAGCTGGGCCTGATGGTATTCCACCATTGTTTATAAAATGTTGTGTTTCTGTTTTGTCTTTACCCTTAACTATCATATTCAATCGTTCCTTATCTGAAGGCAGGTTTCCTTTGGCATGGAAGACAGCAAGAATTGTGCCTATTTACAAAAAAGGTGATGAAAGAAATATTTTAAATTATCGTCCCATCTCAATTCTTTCTTGTTTCCCAAAGCTATTTGAAGCGGTAGTCTGTCCCCATTTGACAAGATTTATAAACAACGATATCAATGGCTGTCAGCATGGTTTTCGTCGTGGTCGCTCGGTCGAGACCAATTTGGTAACTTTCGTGTCTGATATTGCGCATGAGGTGGATGCGGGGTTGCAGGTGGATGCTATCTACACAGATTTTTCAAGTGCGTTCGACAGGGTGAACCATTCATTGTTGATCGGTAAACTGGAAGCTGGTGGTGTCCACGGGTCCTTGTTGCAATGGCTTAGATCTTACTTAGAGCAAAGATCCCAAATTGTAGCTGTTCAGGGTTACGAATCATTGGCATATGAAGTTGTCTCTGGTGTACCTCAGGGTTCCCATTTGGGCCCCATACTGTTCATTTTCTTTATAAATGACATATCATCTCATATACATCATTGTAAATACTCAATGTTTGCTGATGATTTAAAAATATATAGAACAGTAAAATCAAGTTCTGATGTAGCGTTGATTCAGGGGGATTTGGATAGAATTAGCAATTGGTGCATTGAAAATGATATGGTCTTAAACGTGACAAAATGCAATCATATAAAATATCACAGAAAACGGACTCCAATTACATCATTATATAACATAAACGGTAAACAATTAACTGAAGTTTCAGAGATCCGCGATCTGGGAGTAATAATTGACTCCAAGATAAAATTTACGCCGCAAGTCGATGCAGTTGTTAAGAAATCGTTTCAAACTCTAGGATTTCTCCGACGCAACACAAAGGAGTTCAGAGGAGAATCTAAAATGCTGCTCTTCAACGCATTAATTCGTAGCCAGTTGGAATTCTGTTGCTCTGCCTGGGGCCCCGAATACGCCATCCACTCACAGCGTCTTGAAAGTGTCCAGCGATCATTCACTCGTCACCTCGCTTTTACATCCTCGGATATTTCGCATCGAAGTCCGTATCACCTAAGGTTAGCGCATTTTAAGATGGATTCACTCCATGATCGGCGAACATTGCACGATCTTATCTTAATGCATAAATTGTTTAATGATTCTTCCACCTCCGATGACTTACTCGAACGTATATCCATTGTAGTTCCATATAATATTCCTAGAAAACCCTTAACTCGAATCTTTCGTGGTCCTAACAGTAAAACAAATCTTGGTCAGCACGCTCCATTGAATAGAATGTGTAATGCTTACAATTATTTAAATGCAAAAGGAAATTATATCGATCTATTCAACAACAAACTGCCAATGTTTAAAAAGAAAGTGTTGCAAGCTATCCGTGGAACAGCGAACTGAATTTTGTTTGATAGGATTAAATTTGAATTGACAATAATTTTATGATTGAATATTTTTTTACTTTATCTGTGAATGTTGTGTACGCCTATCATTGGCATATACATCAGAATTAATTTAAACTGAAATTTTATTTATGTGCACTTATTTAATGTATAATGCTGTTGGCGTTCCTTATAAAAATAAATAAATAAATAAATAAATTATCTTGCTCGGCGGTGAAGGAAAACATCGTGAAGAAACCCGCACGTCAAAGAAATTATATTTCATTAGACGTGTCATCTTACCAAAAAAGGGTTTAAAAAATTAGTGTCTTCGACAAATCTATAGTCTTAAGTAGCGAACGTCTCCAATCATAAAGCTGCCAGTACACTGCTCGCGAAGTTGCTTCGATGATGTTGCTGTGACCGTACAGTCGTGCAACCACGCGAGCGCTCAGTCGGCCCGCGCCCGCACGCTCTACAACATGAATGTCGTTCAAGTGGCAGCTGCTGTTGCAATGTGCACTATCGCATATTATAACTACGTACGTGTTTATTACTCTAAGACAAAATGGAGAAAATGATGGATTAGAAAACGGGGTAACGCCAGGAAGAAGAAGATACAAGGATTGCTCATTCATAGTTACAAGATGGAGTAGACGTGTATAACAGTATTAAGTTTTTATTTTTCAGTCACTTTCTGCGACACACCACATGCAACAAAATGTTTCTGAGAAATTACAGACAAAGGCAAGGCAAGGAGTTGCTGTGCTAGCAGCAGAGGTGACATTGCGCGCTAAACGCTTTCCATCAGGTGTCAACCGATATCATTAATTTGATAATCGTCTGTAAGCCTCGACGCAACAATGTCCAGTAAACGGCCCGCGGAGGGGCCTCGGCCCAATTTGGAGAATGGAGCTAATTGGCGGCGGCGGCTCAAGTAATTGTCCCTACGAGATACACTATTGTTAAGACCAGTGGTTCTCAACAAGCGTCCGCAGAGTACTCGTGCTCTAACACATGGTCAGCTAAAGATTAAAAACGAATTCATTTTAAATATTGATCGTTTCAAATGTCTACAAAACATTTATTTAAATAAATGAGATTTTCCATTTATTAGTTTTATTAAAAAAAATTGGTAATGATAGCTTAGTAAATAATGAACCAGCCTGTTAACCGATTGATCCTGGTGTCACTGATTTGATTGGGTCACTTGCTCCGTGGTGAAAGAAAAGATCGTGAGGAAAGGCGTGCAAGTAATTATAATAAAAAAAACGTATATTAGAATCTAAGAGAGATCTGTTTTCCCCTCCGGGTTGTGGAGGGCTGACGGTAGTTGCTATAAAAAAGAAATCAATATAGTCCCTGAGCAAAAACAAAAAGATTGGGAATCATTGGCGTAGACGTTCTGCTACTTCTGGTCGTTTGTAAGGACTGCCGTTTATCTTCCATTGAGAATATTACTTTGATATATTATTGAATCAACTTGTAAAGGGGTCACTGGTCATCGCTTTCACAACACTACGTCTACCATCGCAATTTGGTGCACATATTCGGTACCCGGGTGACGGACCTACGCATGGCATTTTATAAGTGTATTTTTTCTGAAAAGACACATATTTAGTTTAAAAAAGCAATATCTCATAACTTCAAAATTTAACCCTAACATTTAGAGTGCGCGGAACAAATTCAATAATATACAACAATTAGTCCATTAAAATAATAGGATATATGCATAAAAACATAACTTACTACTACTTAGACCCCTAAGTGGCTCACAACGTTTGCATGTTAGAAAATCAAAACTTCATCGAGCAAATTTCAAAAGAACAACGAACAAATCAACAAATTTTAAAATAACAATGATCATTTGATCAAAAGTTCAACTGATATCAACGTTTAAATTATCTATTACACTATTGGCCAAATCGTTCAACGGTCAAAACGATCACCCTAAACTGAGTTCGCTCGCTCGCTCGTGTTTTGGTCGCAAGGTAACCTAACGAACCTAACCTACCCTCGCGAGTTATTTTGTCTTAGTTACTTTCGCTCTAAACCTGAGTTCGCTCGCTTATGTTTCGGTAATCTAACGAACGAGGAAGGTAAACAAAACACTGAAGAAGACCTCAACTTCAAGAGGACCTTCACAGAGGTCAAGTAACAACTCTCTGGAGCGTTGTTGAGGGATTGAGCAACGTTAATATTAAGCTCCTGAGTTGATTAAGCGTTAACAGCGGGTATTGCAACTCGCGAACGATATTCTTTATATTGCCGGCGTTCATAGACTAAAGTAGATTTACCTACATCAGCTAGAATGAATAAAGTTTGGTTCAGAGTAACTGACCGTCTTCGAGGTGGAGGGCCCTCGCGGAGCGGCGCGCGTCCACCGTGGAGACGTCGTGCTCCACGAAGTACTCCTCGTAGCGGACCTCCAGCAGGCCGTCATCGGAGCCCCAGGGCTCGGAGTCGTTGGCGGCGCGTGTGCCGTTCGGCCGGCCCGTGCCTACCGGCCGGGAAGCCGCCGCGTGCTGCACCTGGACGCAGATAGAGAATGTGGTGTAGAGTGGTGGCGGGAGATATTGACTTTTGACGAACTTGGTGGCTCAGTCGTGAATGACGCGACTTTGACATCGACGCTCGTGGGTACGATTCCCACACAACGCAAACATTTGTGTGCGTGAACATGTCTGTTTGTCTTGGTCTGGATGTTTTAAGAGAGGTAGGGCACATCAAAGCATGTCTGGGGAAGTACCTCCACCTCACAGAAAACTACAGCCACATAACTCCCTAGAGGGTTGTTGTGTTCCTGCGTGTGAGTGAGGTCACCAGTAAGCTCCCAAGGAGTTGCTGTGTAAGCAGCAGAGGAAGCATCGTGCGGGTGATACTTAATATATAATAGGCTACGGTAACCGCTTTACATCAGGTGGGCCGTATGCTTGTATGCCTCCCAACGTAGTATATAAAAAAAAAACTTCGAACATTTACGTATTCTATACTAATATTATAAAAACGTAATTTTTTTTATACAAAGTCGGAAGGCATACAAGCATATGGCTCACCTGATGTGAAGCAGTTACCATAGTCTATGAACGCTTGTAATATATTAAGTATCACCCGCACAAAATCTTCTCTGCTGCTAACACTACTCATTAGGAGGTTATTGGTGACCTAACTCACGCGCACGAACAGAACAACCATCTAGCGAGTTGATATTCGGCTGCGGTTTTCTGTGAGGTGGAGGTACTTCTTCAGACGGGCTGCTTTGATGCGCCCTACATCTGTTAAAAATATCCAGACCAAGATACACAGACATATCATGTAGATAAATGTTTGTAAAAATGTTAAAGTTTATTAAAACTTTAACACTTTTTTTTTTTAATATTAGTTTATTAAAACTTTAACATTTTTTCAAACATTTGTTTATAATGTATAATAATTAGTTATCTATTCTTTTTTTAAATAGATAGTCAGTCATACAAGTACATGATCCACTTAATTCATTGTGATTACAGTCTATGAACGCTTGGAATATAAGAAGTATCACATTGGTGGTACAGTATTAATAATATGATATAAATATTGTCGGACAAATTACACAGCGCCACCTAGCCCCAAAGTAAACGAAGCTTGTGTTATGGGTACTAGACAACTGATAGACATACGTAAATAATTTTTTTTTTGTAAATACATACTTATTATAAACACCCAGACCAAGACAAACAGACGTGTTCATGCACACAAATGTTTGTACTGTGTGGGAATCGAATCCACGAGCGTTGGTGTCAAAGTAGCGTAACAACGCGTTTCACCACTGCGCCACCGAGCTCGTCATACTAATAATACCCATGACAGTGAACTGTTTAAATGCTTGAAATGTTATATTATTTTAATTATATTATTTTAATCTTGTCAAGTCGTGCTTAAAATCCAATTAATATTTGTACGCCTGCGAGCAGGCTGAATACATTAATCACATTATTAAGATCATTATATGTATTGATGTACTCATTGCAAATAAATGATTATGATTATGAAGATTTCAGCGGCCCCCAGTAATAAATCTCTACTTGACTCTACAAAGAGTGATACGTTGGTGACGATCCTCGGCCTAGAATTGAACCTGTGTCCGTTGTTCCTGCAACATGCGAGGCGGACTGCGGAGCGTACAGAGGCTTGCTTCGGCAAAATGTGGAGGATCGAGGCGTCATCCTGGACAGTACGATATCCGGGTCTCAGGGTGGTTTATCGCAGCACGTATGTTGCCACGGTGAGGCTCTTTGATACCACCGGTTAGAAACATGTACCAGCTGCAGTGTCTGAGAGGTCAAAGATTTGCACTGATTGAATAAGGCTAATAGGTCCGCCAGCAAAGTCACCTTGCCTGTGCGGGCCGGCGCCGGCGTCCTCGCCACAGACCTGGAGGTAACCCGTGCTGGTCGCTTGGAGGAGGCGCGTAGGTTTGCAGCTAGTGAAGAATTGACAAAAACCGCGGTATTTGGGTCGCTACGGTGTGCGAGTGACAAGATTGCTGGGCTGATGACTACAAAGGGAGAGAACTCTATCGATTCTTCAAGGAACTTAGAGCTATTTGGATCGAACCTATCAAACTTCACAGATCCTTCTGGCATCATTAGAAAGAACCAGAGATGTTCAATACCGAAACCACATGAAAGAGAAGGTCAAAATAGCGCCCAAGAAACTTGGTGTGCTCAACAGAGCAATGCAGTATCTACTTCAGCGTGGAAGTAAGACTTATATTATACAAGTCTCAAGTCATCGCACTGTAGTCACCTTTGGGCGGGCGTACATGGATGGCTAGGACCTTGTGATTCGGTTCAGAGACGAGTTGTGAGAATTGTCGGCGAGTATTAAGCTCTTAAGTTTAAGGCGAGATTTTGCCTCCCTTTGTGTGTTCTACCAATTGTACAACGGGTTATGTTCTGATGAATTGTTCTATATGATGCCGACGGCTCTTTTTACAACCGCACTACTTGTCGACGGCGGGGATTTCACCCTCACGCACTAGTGCTGCAATGGTCGCGTACTATGCTGTTGCAGCAAAGTTTTCTTCCGAGAACCTTAAGTTGGGGAAGAACTCCCAGCCGAGACTTTCCCAAGGAATGGGGTTATGGTTATGGGGTCAAGCAAGGCGTGAAAAGGTTTTTGCACCGTCGGCAACGCATGAGCTGGCAATCAAGCGTGAAACCCTTGGTGTTGTACGCTTGATTGCCAGCTTAATAGTATAAAAATGTATTCATGCAGAGAATGTGAGGAGATCAGGAATTGCATGTACGATTAGTCCTATCCCTAGTATAATATCTGCAGCGCGAGATGATAGGAGCGTAGGAGCGCAGAGGAGGAGCCGAGGAGGCAGTCAGCGTAGAAACTCGGGAAGATAGGACTCACTCGAATGGCGTCGCAGGCGTTACTGTGACTGTTACTGTCTCAGAAGGAGAAGAGTGCGTTACTGGGACACTGTAGAAAGAGATTACATAACTTATAAGAAGCCAATAATTTCCCACGGCACGAACAGACCCCTATTGCAGCAAGTGCCGTGCTCATCTCCCGCTATTCGGCTATATCACCGAGAAGTCGGTGGAGCCATGACACGGTGGTGGGACAATGGCTTGTTTTCTAGGAATCATAAACAACTTATCAAACTCTACATGGCGTTTCCCGTTCAGTTAGGATCTTGACATTTCAGTACAGGGCAAATGTAAAAACTGCCATTTTGTAGGTTTGTATATCCGAAATCTGTGCGTTTCAAAACCTATAGAGATAGGTATTAAGGTCTCATAGCATAATTACAGCGAAAAGTTAAAAGGAAATTGCCCAACTTGACAAGTACATCTATTTTATAAGACACAACAACGATACCTGCTTCGAATCAGGCAGAGTGACGCATGCTTACGATTCATACTGCGAGCACTGGTACACGACACTCACCAACACTTCAGGCACTTTGAAGATGATGTCGGCGTGGCAGGAGGCGGACAACAGGCCGACGGCCAGGGCGGCGGTCGCCAGCCGCGCCGCGACGCTTCGACGCACCATCCCATTGCACGGATCCACACCGCTGACTCTGGAACAATACACAGAAACTTCACAATCAATAGAGCCGCATCAATATAGAAAAAATATTCTTATTGAAACCATCAGCAGTAAAAACACCCAAAAATAGTAATTGAAACCTGTTCACAGCACAAAGAACATAGCCTATTACCTCACTATGTTTTCTATCACCGCCAAGCAAGATCACAATATGACAATCGACATGAAAATATGACAACCGCCTCGCTAGCGATGACAAACATGTGTATAAGAACAGAACCAGTCGGTTAATAGGGTAATCGGGACAGGCCCACCACTCATTCCCCGGCAAGGCAGCTGTAGTTTAACCCCCGGGACAGCAATTAACTTGCAATTTGATCTAACCTGCTTTGCGTGCTTCCGCCACCAATTAGTTCATGCGGCCTAGCGCCGGCCGTAATTTTAGAATTTTTATGTTTATTAATTTCTAAATATTAGGGAACAATTAGAAATTAATAAACATAAAAATTCTAAAATTACTCTCATGAACAAACAGACTGACGTAAACCATTCCCCACTATTAAATATCTTTTCGCTCACACCATCCACCTCCACCCTCAATTCAATATAAGGGACGGCACTGCGATGGATTTGTCACTTGTAGCATGTTATTCTTACGATTAACGTCTACAACGCCTGATGATGCCTCGTGGAGAGGCGAAACACGTGTCGCAGCGACGACCAGGCCAGTCGTGGCAGCGACGGTGGTGGTGGGGGCATGCGGATTCTGTTCCAGATGACGGACGACCGCAGCAGCCGAAGCAGAGACTACCGGAGCAGCCATGGCAGCGTCGGCATGTACCAAGTACTAACAGTAGTGGGTGGGTGCCGGCCGGCGCTAGGCCGCATGAACTAATTGGTGGCGGAAGCACGCAAAGCAGGTTAGATCAAATTGCATGTAGATTTGACTTTCGCAAAGTAACGCCTGAATCTATTAACTAGCAATTAACTTCACTGTTCATTGCCTTTTTGGTGGTCGCCGCTGTTAATTCTGGTTACACAGGAGACACAGTGATGGGAATGAGAGTTGGGCCTGCCCCATTAAATATATATATATATATATATATAGAGGAATACAAACCGTAACCTTCTTAATATAGAAGAAGTAGAATTCGTTTTAGTTATTAAATTCCTGTACGTACAGTAAGCAACGTAGTGGCTGAAATAATTAAGGAGAGAAGTCAGTTAACAAATCTTCCGATTATAATTGGTAATACTATAAAGAATATTACAATGAAAGCATCGTTATGGAGCACGATCCCAATCCACTGGATTGACTCGGATTAAAACGGAACGTTTCTTCAAACACTGGGATCCTAATTAAATAGCAAAGCAAGAACTAATACGAACGCTGAAATGTAGCGAATATTGAACTATGATTTGAATCATTACGATGGAAGCAGGAATCGTGGTGTGAATCATATCGAGCATGTCCACTCTACATACTACGAGAAAAGATTACAATCTTTCAAACTCATTTCTAATCATTTTGACTATATGAACTTCATTATAAACGAATGCGAGGTGTATGACGACGTCGTCAATGCTCCTCTTTCTATTGTCCTTATTAGGGTTCCGTTATTTAAAAGGAAAAATGGAATCCTTATAGGATCTCTTTGTTGTCCGTCTGTCTGTCACCCTTTTTGTCAGGAACGGATGGAGCTATCAAGCTGAAATTAATATCAAATATTCAGGTCTGTAATCCCTTCGAGCAGTGCAAAAATCAAACTTCTAAGTCAACACAATCAAAAGATACGGCTGTTTATGCCCGTTTATGCGCATATTTTGACACTCGCAAGGGAATTAAAACCTATAGGGTACTTCACGTTGATCTAGAATCGTTAAATTTGGTAAGAAGTAATGTCATGTGGCACACGTAAAGGAAAAAATCCGAAAACCGTAAATTTGTAGTTCCATCACAAAAAAAAAGATAAAAAAAACTTTTTTTGCAGCAATAATTTGCAAAAATATTTTTTTATGGAACCCTCAGAGCGCGGATCGGTATATGTACAGATAAAGTACCCAGTTTACATACATAACATATGTATATGTTAACTGGGTATCAATCGTAACAACAAACAACAATCAGGAATAATCAGGACAGTTGCCTAAACCAATATCTATCAATATTGATTAATATACACCTTTTAGGCAACCTTTATAGTGTCCTGGTTGTTGTACGATTGGAAAGTGAATTATGAGTACCGCGCGGACCTCCGGCACCGGCCTGCCCCCTGCCCACACCAACGCAGGCCATTTTATGGCCGTCGAGGACATGGACACCGCACTCGTCGGCGAGTACCTCACATTCCGAAGCAAACCGTGGTGTACGTGCGATGTATAGCATCTTCACTACAATATATCAAACAGTATCTCACAACACACACACGTTAACACTGGCTGTATTATCAATCAAAATTAAATCATGTATATGTATGTATGTATGTATGTATGTATATCTTCACGCCAAGTCCCCTGCGGGGTAGGTAGAGAGAACCGAGCGCCATAAGACGCGGTCCTTGCATACTTCACTCGCTTCTGTGACATTCATAGCTCTTTTCATGCACGCTCGCCGGTTCCTGGGGCTTCTGACATCACCTTCTGATAAAACACGACCAATTTGGTCATGGTAGGTTAGTCTCGGCCTTCCTCGGCTCCTACATCCTTCGACTTTTGCATTGTATATCTGTTTCGTCATTCTTTCGTCCCGCATTCTTTCTACATGTCCGAACCAACGGAGCATGCACTTTCTTATCTTAACACCGACACTCTCTTTTAGACCAACTCTTTCTCTCACGTCTTTATTATGAACGCGGTCAGCAAGCGTTATGCCACAAATTTTGCGCAATGCTCGCATCACGACCGCATTTATTCTACTTTCATGCTCTCTCTGGCATACCCAGCTCTCACTTCCATAAGTTAGCGTTGGAATTAGCACCGCGTTGTGTACAGCGAGCTGTGCCTTCTGGCTTAGATATCGGCTGCCTAGTAGTTTACCCAACGCTCCATTCACCCTATTCCCGGCACTCACTCGTCTCTCCACATCAGCGGTGTACCTTCCATTGCTGCTAAAAACACTTCCAAGATATACAATCTCATTCACTTGCTCCAACACTACATCATCAACCATAATCCTAGTGTTCGTTCTGGTTGTCTCTCTTTCAAATACCATTATCTTGGTTTTCTTCGCATTCAATTGTAAGCCTTTCTTCATACAATCATCTTTCATTGTTGTAACTAGTGTTTGCAGTTCGGATGGTGATTCTGCTATTAATGCCGCATCGTCTGCATAAAGCAGGCAGTTGACCACTAAGTCACCCATTCGCATTCCCACATTCATATTTCTTATTCTCTGAAGACAACTGTCCAGATACAGGATGAACAGCCGAGCCGACAGCACGCATCCCTGTCTGACACCAATGTTGACATCAAACCAGGGCGACAAGCTGCCGTCCACCCGCACACATGCTGTACAATCCTCATAAGTGGATTGCACAGCACGGAGTAGGTCACCGTCAACCCCATATCCGGGCAAAATGTTCCAGAGATTCTTTCGCACGACTCTATCAAATGCTTTCTCAAAGTCCACAAAACCGCAGAAAACCTTCTGGTCCAAAGCCAGATGCTTCTCTACGATGTTGCGGAGTGAAAAAACTTGATCCGTACATCCTCTGCCGCTTCGAAATCCACCCTGTGCTTCCCAAAGCATTCCATCGGATTTCACCCTCATTCTCCTTTCAATGATTTTGCCATACACTTTAGCTGCTAAGCTGATCAAACTGATGGCCCTATAGTTGGCGCAGTCCATACGTGAGCCCTTGCCTTTATACAAGGGCACGATGACTGCGCGTCTCCAATCGCTCGGGACCCTTCCGGTTCTCCAGCATAATTTGCTCAAAAACCAGAAGGCGTCCCTAACGCAGGTACCACCTAGCTTAATCATCTCAGCTGTTACCATATCGATTCCCGCTGACTTTCCATCTTTCAAACTTCGTATCGACCATTCAATCTCATCCATAGTAATGTCTTCATGGTACGCTGGCACTGCCGAGTCAATCACAAACTCATTCACAATGCCAGCGTCATGGACATAATCATACATTTCTCTAAAATATTCACTCCACCGTTCTAACACTTCCTGAGTGTTAGCAAGAATGCCACCAGCTTTACATCTTATCTTATCCATTCTGGATGCTGACGAACCACTTCGAGACTTCTTTACCTCTCTCCAGAAGAGTTTGGTATTTGCCTCGAAGTTCTTCGTCAGCTTCTCTTCCTCAATCATATGTAGTCTTTCACGCTTCTCTTTCACTAAAGCTTTAGAGTCATTCTTGCATCGACGGTATATTTCTTTCTTCATTTCTTCACTCTGGTGCAAAGATGATACGTAATCCAGCCACGCTTTCCTCTTTTTTTCCACGGAGGATTGAACCTCCGCATCCCACCAGGCATCTCCTCTTAGTGTTCTACGTCTCTTTGCGCATCCACATGCTTCTTTCGCACTGTCCACCATACTTTCTTTCAGAACTTTCCAACATTCGTCTACATCTGAGTCGGAAAGACTCGCGTTCGCAAGTCTTTCACTGACTAGACGTACATACGTACTCCTCACACTTTCATCTTCCAATTTTTCACTTCTTATTCTTTCATGGTCTCCGAAAGGAATACGCACTCGCCAGTGCCTCCACTTCTTGAAAAGGCCCACAAATCGGCTTATCACTAGATAGTGGTCCGTTTCAAGAGTGGGACCTGTGAAGGCTCTTGTATCCATTAACGACTTTCGGAGACGTCCATCTATCAAAATCAAATCAATCACACTTTTCTGTTCATTCCGTCTCCATGTGTAAGTGTGAATATCCTTGTGATGGAAGAGCGTGTTCGACACAAGGAGGTTTCGTTCCATACATACGTCTAAAAGTAACTTACCAGCATCGTTCACTCTCTTATCTCCGTATGGACCAAGCACAGCCTCATAACTGCTTCGCTTGGTCCCAACCCATCCATTCAGATCACCACACATAATTATCCGTTCATTCGCTTCGGCCAAATCCAGAATACCCCTTACAGTCTCCCAAAACTTCTCGAGCTCCTGGGGATCAGCAGAGCTCACAGGAGCATATGCTGCAACTAAAAACACTCGCGTAATCCCCAGTTTTATCTTAACCCAGAGAAGTCTTGGACCTACTAAATCGTAATCTTTCACACCCGCGGCCAAGCGAGATGAAAGCACGACACCTACGCCAGCGCTGGCATGAACGTCCTGGTCCGCCCCGGACCACAGGGCCATCATGCCACCGGGCAGATCTTCGGTGTCGCTTCCCTTTCGCTTGGTCTCTGACACACACAAAGCATCTAGGCATCTCACGTTCATTATATCTATCAACTCATTCATCTTATCTTTTAGACCACCTCTCACATTCCATGTGCCTATACGACACTCAGCTCTCCTCGACCCGCCGGGGTGGGCGTTGCGTGGTGGGTGGCGGCCCCCACCGCTGCATGCCTTAGATTTCGCACCGACGGGGGCGGATCGGTGCGCGTCGCCTCCGGGGGACGCCCTAATCCGCGCGTCTGTGCGGTTTGGGTCCAGAATTGCAGTTCACAGTGTTGGACTGGCAGGGTCGCGGCGTGCACGCTTCTGGTACCGACCCCTAGACTACTAAAATTAAATCATCGTCATCAAAAATACGCTTTGAAAGTATTATAACACTCAATCTAAGAGATGTCTCGCGATGATGTAGTTAGGTACCGTATATATTTAATTTTATCACGGGCTTCTTTGACGCGCCCTACCTCTATTATCACACCCAGTACAAAACTTGTGTGGAAATCGAATCGACGAGCCTCGTTGTTAAGAGGGGGCACAAAGCTAAGTGACACCCTCATTTTGTTTTTATTAATAACGCTGAACCCCATTTAAGACCAATTCCAAAAAAAACGCTCAATAAAGGCACTGAAGAATCATATTATTGTTTTTTGAAACACATCTTGTATTTATTACCTATACCACATTTCAAGATCCAAGGTCAACTGTTTATATCCTGTAGACCTTTAAAAGTTATTTCTTGTCATAAAAGCGTACAGGCAGATGACTATTGGTCTGAGTTACTGCTGCGTGTTTCATACTATGTTAGTTCTGCGAATGCACCGAGTGCAGTATTTCTAATGCGTTGTTTGTATGCGTCGCGCGCCCCTGACCACTGTCCCGCCGCGGTGTCACTCGCAACCAAGTGGTCTGTTTCGCTCAGAGAACCACATCGTTCGAGGCAGACATCAAGTAATTGAAGGTCGGTGGAAGCAGCACGGTGGTTCAATTGGGAATGTGAAATTATTCCTGTAGCTTATCTTAAGAGACAAAGACTAATAAGCTCGGTGGCACAGTAGTGAAACACGTTGTTACGTTACTTTGACATTAACCCTAGTGGGTTCGATTCCCACACAGGACAAATATTTGTGTGCATGAACATGTCTGTTTGTCTTGGTCTGGATGTTTTTAAGAGAAGTAGGGCGCATCAAAGCAACCTGTCTGGGGGAATACCTCCACCTAACAGAAAACCGCAGCCAAATAACAACACCCATCTGCGGCAGAGGTGGCTCTGCTGCTAACAAGCTGTGTTGCAAGCGTTTATAAACTACGGTAATCGCTTTACATTAGGTGGGCCGTATGCTTGTATGCCTAGCGACGTTGTACAAAAAAAAAAATACAATGTGGTTTTGGGGGCTTCTCGTTACGTTATATCGACTAGGGATCTTATAGAAAAACAAATAATTCTGGAGGTGCTGAGAAGTTGCGTTAATAGCGGAGATGGTAGCTTGCGAGCTACTTAAGCTCAATTCCTACTGATACGGAATCGGCACTGATGCAAAGCGTCAAAAATTTAGCTCTTTACGAAACGAATAATACGAACAGAAAATATTATACTGTAGAGATAGAACTCAATATACTATATAACATTTCTTTGCATCGCTTCGACTCTGCGTCAGTGGACATCGAGCTACATCTTGCAGTCGTGCATAAGCTACAGTAACCCCTTCCCCTAGGCGGACCACATTCAAAATTATTAAACAAACTTGTACAAAAGCGTATATTATAGAGACGAATGTGGAAGGACAATACTGGCGAGCCAGCTGTGATGTCAAAAGCTGTGCGACTCCGCGCCGCTCGGCCGGACGGATTGGCTTTCGTTAGCATGACAAAGCCGGTACTTTTGTACTACACCTCTATCTACACTGACACCTCACTATAGCGTATTTAGAGTGTCTCAGACACTGTAGGAATTTTTATTAACACCACATTTTATTTTCAAACAAAATTCAAATGTTTTCAATTTAACAGTTTTTCAGCTTAATCACTGACCCTTTCACAGTTTGTAATTTTCCTTTCAGGTAGTTGTTTCAGGTAGTAAGATTACCCATACGCGCCTGAGAAGCTCCTGTACAGCTGTAATGGCGGCGCGTGAACTTTTTGTATTACAAGCGTTCATAGTCTACGATAACCACTTTACGCCAGGGGAGCGTGCATACGCATTCGAGGTTACATTAAAAAAAAAAAACGTGAAGCACTCGGGGACTGCCGCGGTAAAGCTATTGCAAAGCATTTTTTTTTATCAACTTATGCAATTATAATTATTTTTCAAATAACAAATCCCTGGAGGGAAGTTGTGTTCATGCGAGTGAGTGACGTTACTACCTCACGGAAAACTGCAGCCAAATAACAATTCCCTGGACGGTTGTTGTGTTCAAGCGAGTGAGTGACGTTACCACCTCACAGGCAACTGCAACCAAATAACAATTCCCTGGACGGTTGTTGTGAGGTGGTAAATAATTGTAAAAACTGCAGCCAAATAACAATTCGCTGGACAGATGTTGCGTTCATGCGAGTGAGTGACGTCACTACCTCACGGAAAATATGCTCAAAACTGCAACCGAATAACAATTCCCTGGAGGATTGTTGTGTTCATGCGAGTGAGTGACGTTATCACCTCACAGGCAATTGCAACCAAATAACAATTCCCTGAAGAACACTTGTTTGCCACCCGACCGATCATCATCATCATCTGATGATTATGAAAAAAAAATCTTCTACCAATTTTCTTACTTGTTTGCCACCCGACGGATCATCATCATCATCTGATGATTATAAAACAAAATCGAGCTACACGGTAGGCGGAGTGGGAGGTGTTAGGTTTTATTTTCGTTACGGAATTTCTTGATTCGGTCGCCGCAAAGCCCGCGATAAAAGCTATGCAATAGCTTAATAAAGAATTCTAAAATCTATAAATTATATTCTTGATGATAAAAGCAGACAGCCGATCCACAGTATGTTATTGGGTAAAGGTCAGTCGTATAAGATCTTCCGCACGACCCACATTATGAACACTTCTTCACTATCATTACTAGAAATATATCTCTCAATAAAATACTGGCCATGAAATAGAATAGCATGCGATATCTCTCCGGAATAGGTCCCACAATAACCATTTGAACTTGTTCCGCGCGCCGTCGAAGCTGTTTCACACAAGAGCACTCAATTTTACAGTTATCTCATTTTTACTATTGATTTACGACACTGTTAACTGCTCGCGAAGTGCTCTCTGATTTAACTGGATAATGTGGTCTCAAGGACGCCGTAACTGGAGTACTTCGATTATTAATAACGGCAGATTAACTGAAGCTTGAACGCGATATAGATTTCTTTAGTTCATGGTTTCTTAGAAACAAGTACGAAAACATTGAAACTAAAATATTTAAGCCCGTGTATGTTCGTGTATCAATAACTTGACGCCAGGTCCCTTGCGGGGTGGGCAGAGAGAGTCGAGCATCTCAGACACGGCCATACGGTAGATATCGTATTTTCTAAATTACTAATGTAATGAGTGTAAAAACTCATAAAAGCGTATGTGTATTTGTTACACTTTAAAGCACAAACTACTGAAACGATTTGTATGAAATTTAACGCACAAAAAGAGTATGTGTTTTTTATATTCAACGATCGAGAGGCATACGAGCACACGGCTCACCCGATGTAAATCGGTTACCGTAGCCTACGAACGCTGGTAACACATTAAGTATCACTGGCACGACGCGATGTCTGCCGTTAACACAGTTACATTTAGGAGCTAACTGATGACACAACCATCCCTCCAGGGAGTTGTCATCTGGCTGCGGTTTTCTGTAAGGTGTAGGTACTTCCCCAGACTTTGATGAGCCCCACCGCTCTTGGCAGGTACTTCCCCAGGCGGGCTGCTTTGATGCGCCCTACCTCTCTTGATAGTCGTTTGGCGTTTTTTTTTATATTTCACGGAAAACCACAGCCAAATAACAACTTCCTGAAGTGTTGCAGTCCTGCGAATGAGTGTGACTTCTAGTAAGCTCCTAAGGAGTGGCTGTATTAGTAGCATTGCTGGCGTTTATAGGCTATGGTAATTACTTTACATCAGGTGGGCAGTATGCTTATATGTCTCGAATTGATGTTTATTTTTCACGGCCTGTGATTGTTTGCATTAAGAGGGCGTAGAAAGATAAGTGGCGCCCTCATTTTGTTTTTATTGACAACGCTGAATTTAAGACCGATTGTAAAAAAAAAACCGATATATAAGTAATACAAGATATATTTAAAGAAAACAAAATATGGTTCTACAATGCCAGTAAGGGCGCCACCAGCTTTATATGCCCGCTAAGTGTCACTCCGAGTCAGTCGCGCGATACCTACTTAGCGAATTCACAAGGCAATCCCTACAAACACTGTCGTATGTCCTTGACGTACAGTTCACGGCAAAGGTAGAACGACGATTGTATACTTTTAATGGAGATTGGGCTCGCACGCCTGTCTATGGTAAAAACATAAAAAAAAGCGAAGGACTTACGCCTTTTCTTTTTTTTGTGACGCGGGGAAAAATGCGTTACGCACACCACCGGTGCCTGGCCACGCCGGTGGTAGTGTGGGACTCCCCGTTGGCTGTCCATTGGTATACCCACTAAACAACCCCGCGAATTGCCCTCGACCGCTTTGGTGGGTTGCCCCGGATCTGTCAGCGACAGGGCACAAAAATGTGGAACGCTTCACGATTTTGCGTGTCATCCTTGCGCAGGGGCCATGCTAATCTTCTCTGTATCGTTCCAATTTTAGTATATGTACTGCCGAAGCAAGTACGAAGGACTTACGGCTCGAGGGTTCCCTGCTGTTGATAAAATTAGGACTAAAATAAAATGGTTGGCTGGAAGAGATTCCTCGAAGGAATAAGCCCGCCTTTTCAAATCAAATTCCAATATTTTAAGAATGTAAACATTAACATATCAATAAAGTTCTACAAACAAAAACAAAACAAAAATATACTAAATTCAGGTTTCTTGCCTTTGTTTGACTAAGTAAATATCCAAGTAAAACTAGAAATATACATTGCATCCGCAATGGTTGCATATTGGTCTGTTCCAGAGAATTTTTTTATAAAGAACTCTCATGCTATTATAAACTTGGCGAAGTTCAGCTTAAAAAAACGGTGTGAAGTCGTAACTTCAACAAATTTATCATCGGACTAGCAGAATCCCGCGGTTTCGCACGCATGAGATTTGGGCTTTTAGTAGAATGAAATTGTTTCTGTTTAAAAAAAACAAAGTTCAGGGTTTGTAGATGCAACCATAGAGCGATTCAATTTTCGCGAGCGATTTTATTTATATTACATAAAAAATGCGTAGTTATTTTATGTTACAAAAAATACGAGTACGTATTCTATGAAAATAATAAAAATAAAATTGCAAAGTCTCCCGAAGGGGAAGATATTTCCCCCTAATTTTAACAGTTTTTCATTTTTTACGCAGGAACCCTAAATATTTACGAGTAAAAAGTACCCTATATTCTGTTCTGAACAGTCCTCTACCTACCAGTGAAAGTCCCGTTAAAATCGATTCAGCCATTTCGAAGATTAGCCCGGACAAACAAACAGACAGACAGACAGACAAACAGACAGACAAAAAGGTAAAAATGCGTATTTAGGCTTTAGTAACGTGAAAATAATAATATGAGCTTAAGATAAAGGCTTTATTTTGAAATCACAGACAGACACTTCAATTTTATTTATATGTATAGATCGAGATATCGGACGTTGCAACTTTCCAACAGAAAAAAAAATCAATATCGTTTTCCAATTGGTGTCGATATCGTTCCATATACATAAAAGGTCTAACATGTTCAACCCGACAAACTTTGCACGATTTATATATATGTTGTACCTATTAAGATTATAATATTGAAAAAAAACGGGTTGCACTCCGGGAGTGCCGGCAGAAGTGAAAACTTGAACATTAACGATGTGCATTTTTGAATATTTTGGAATGGTTAGGGAATAATTTCGCACGAATTGCTTTATTTATCAGTATAAAAGTACTTTCATGTATGTGGTAAAATACAATATTCATTTATTGCGCTATCGTACATAAATATTCAATTCTATTCTATATCTTCACGCCAAATCCCTTACGGGGTAAGCAGAGATAACCGAGCGCCACGTGACTCGATCCTTACATATCTCACTCGCTTCTTTAACATTCATTGCTCTTCTCATGCACGCTCACCGGTTTCAATGGCTCCAGACATCGCCTTCTGATAGAACACGACAAATTTGGTCATGGTAGGTAAGTCTTGGCCTTCCCCGGCTCCTACATCCTTCCACTTTTGCATATACGAGTACAATACAAAAGTGGAAGAATGTAGGAGCCGGGGATGGGGGGGATGTAGGAGAATCTGCTTCGTCATTCTTTCATCCTGCATTCTTTCTACATTTCTACATGTACGAACCAACGGAGCATGCCTCTTCTTATTTTAACACCGACGCTCTCTTTCAGATCAACTCTGTACCGTATTTGCAATGATGATGTTAGATCATCATTGCGAATACGGTCTACGAGCCTTACGCCACAAATTTCGCAGCGTTCGCATTTCAACCGCGTTTATTCTACTTTCATGCTCTCTCTGCCATACCCAGCTCTGGCTTCCATAAGTTAGCGTTGGGACCAACACTGCATTGTGTATAGCGAGTTGTGCCTTCTGGCTCAGGTTTTTAGTTGTTATTTGGTGCGGTCTTCTGTGAAATAGAACTTCCGTAGACTATTCCAGTTCCATCGAAGCTACGATAACCGCTTTATCTCATGCGGACTATACTTCATTACCGCCAGACGTGTTATGAAAATGCTGAAAGGAAAATGAGATCATTCTAGAACTGGGACAAATAAACCCACGCCGACTACGCGTCGGTGTGTCGGCAGTGCGGAAGAGAAACGAGCGCAGTGTCACGTTTCAAAGTTGCGCGGTTGACAAGCAGCCCGGGTGTCAAGCTAACCGCAGCTACCTATTGTCCGCGGCGAACACAACGCCGCCGTTCGACACGAACAGACACACTATTCATTCGATCCATCGAGCGTGCTTATATCAGGTCTTATGTCAATAACTTCTTATTGTAGGTATGGCAGTTAATCTAACTTTTAGCTAAGTTCTGTTTATTACATATACCTATATTATAAGAAAATTATGTGATCCAACGAAATGATCTCAATACGCGATTTACACCAAAATCTCCTGCACTAGATAATAACAATACACTGTGTTTTACGGTAGAACGTGTGGGTTCTGTAACATTAGAACATATTTGTAAATTTACCCATATTTTGACACAAAGCATCCCGTCTGGGGAAGAACCTCTACCTCACAGAAAACCGCAGCCAAATATCAACTCCCTAGAGGGTTGTTGTGTTCCTGCGTGTGAGTGAGGTCACCAGTAAGCTCCCAAGGAGTTGCTGCAACAGAGGAGGCATCGAGCGAGTGATACTTAATATATCTCAAGCGTTAATAGGCTACGTTACCCGCTTTACCCGGTGGGTCGTATGCTTGTATGCCTCCCGACGTAGTATATAAAAAAACAATTTGATTTGATTTGAATCCCGCTACTGTTGGGACTATTTAAATAAGCTAATCCGATTACTCCACGATATTTACAATTGCGATATTTATATTTGTTTGTGCAATGAGGAATATCCTGATATCAAACACAACGAACACTTTAACATAAACATATGTACTTAAGGATAGTTGTAACGCATAGGACATAGAAAATGTATGAAGTCTGTAAGTAGCTTAAAATACAAGGTGTATCACAAGCGCGTCGCCTGTACTGCCGACGCAGCGCCTCGGCAGTAGCTGTAGCTTACTAATATTAGATAATTGTGGCTCTTATTCTAGTGCCGTGTAAAACGGAGCTACTTCCCTGGCCGAGCTTCAAATTGCCCGAAAAGTATGACGGTTACTTCATTAAGGTAAATATACACCGGCAGATTATCGAAATAAATGGCAGCACTGTTCTATTAGACTCCAGTATCAATAACGAAGCACTCAAAAACTATATATTGATACTATAAACTGTTTAATGTAAGACTTTTATAATAATTATCCGATGTTATTTTTTCTCGTTTATTGAGCCTCTTTGTAAGTTGATCTGATTTTATAATGACCTATTGCAGAGAAGAGAAATGAAAATGGTAAAAGTAAAATCAATAAAGCCATTTGAAAGAACTGCGAAAGGTTGTCAAGTATTAAATCGTTACGGGGCCTCACATATTTTCGACAACGTACGGAGAAATACTTCAACAACATGAAATGCAGCTCAGATAAAGCTATTTATCTGAGCTCCAACATAATCATGGTCGAAAATTATAAACACAAGGAACAGTGTAGGTCTGAGAATTACAGCAATGACAGCCCAGTGGATAAGGAACCAGCCTATTGGACAACAGGCCCCGGTTCAAATCCCGGCGGGGGCATGTACCACTAAATTCGTGTTTTCGGATTTATGTACGTATTTATCACTTGCTCGGCGGTGAAGGAAAACATCGTGAGGAAACTGACACGTCCAAGAAATTATATTTCAAAAGATGTGTGACCTAACCTTACGAGACAGGCCCACCACTGTGTCTCATGTATAGCCAGAATTAACAGCGACAACCACCAAAAAGGCAATGAACAGTGAAGTCCATTGCTGTCCCGGGGGTTAAACTACAGTTGCCTTGGAACTCACAACGAATTTAATCAGAAGAAATTTATAGGAGTAGGAAGTTTTGGAAGTGATTTCCCCTCTTGGCAAAGTGAGAGACAGCAATATGACAAATAAGGCATTTAAAAACCTCAAAGAGATGCGAAGGTGAGAAGGTGTGGCCTAACCTAGGAAAGATCTGGTTTTCGCTCTGTATCTTCGCTAAATCCTTAGGGTAAGGTAGTGAACCCTGCCAATCGTAGGGGATTAGAAACGAGATAACGGTAAGAAGAGGAATGTAGGTCTGAGAATACATCCCTGCGGTACACTAGGGATATACCAGGAAGGTTACTAGGCACATTACTTATTTTTACTTATTTGCATTCTGCTGGTAACTCAAAGAAGACAATTATGAAAGGAGATGGTTCTATCAATGCATCATCATTGTCCAAAATCTTACGGGCGGATAGGTAGACGGGAGTAATTTTAAGCATCTGTAAGGTTGAATAAAGTATTTCCATCAGACAAATAGGTACTTGTCTTTGTCTGACGTTAAAGTACTCACTGGTGTATAAAATACCCTACACTAACTCTATATTTGTAGAGTTAGAAGCAACGTGAAAGTAGAAGGATATAGCAGCCGAGGACGGCAAAGGCTTGCCTCCTATTACCAAATTGTTTGGTTAGAAAATGATGTCAGAACCCTAGATATAGGCGAGCGTGCTTGAGAATAGGTATGAATGTTAAAGAAGCGAGTGAGGTGTTAAGGACCAAGTCAAGAGCCTCTTCGATCGTTCTGCCTACCCAAATATTACTATAAATTACCATTGTAATTTATAGTAATATTTGGGTACCATGTACACCCACCTTTATTACCAAGCATTACTTAAACCTCAGCTCGTGTGAGTAATATTTGAAAAGGCCTGAGCCCTGTTTGTGAACTGGGTGCGTACACGGTGATAAGCCGACTGTACATACAAGTGACGAGTGTGGAGAGTTCCACTATTAGCGCACGAAGGAGTCCCTTGCGACACCGGCGAGGTGATAGTGCGACAAGACCTCTTTCTCCAACAGGAAGATAAGATTAGCTCACTGCTGTATGATAAAGGTAACTAAGTTTCAACATGGCCGCAATCCCGATGTGAAACTACCACTCGGCTTGCAAACTACGCGATGACAAACAAATGTTTATTACAACGTCGGGAGGCATACAAGCATACGGCTGACCCGATTTAAAGCGATTACCGTAGCCTATAAACGCTTGCAATACATTAAGTATTACTCGCGCGATGCCACCTCTGCTGCTAATACAGCAACTCCTAGGAGCTTACTGGTACCTCATAACAACCCTCCAGGGAGTTATTATTTGCTGCGGTATTCTGTGAGGTGGAAGGACTTCCCCAGATAGGTTGCTTCTATGGGAAATATTCAAACCAAGACAAATAAGACATTTTCATAGAATGTTTGTCCCGTGTGCAAATCGAACCTACGTGCGTTGGTGTTAAACTAGCAGTGCTAACCACTCGACCACAGAGCTCGTCGATATGTTACAATGTTATATTATCATTCCAGTGCCGTTAAAATTACAAAATGTAATGGCTATTCTGTCGAAAGTAAAACCAGCTCCGGATGACCAAGAAATAGAAAAAACAAATGAAGTCAAAAGTAAAATGTGGAACAGATCGACGATTGGCCGCCGTCGAGGCGATGCAACCGACACCGAAACATCTTTTTGTACCATGTCAGCTAACAACCATACGGTTCGTCCGATGTGAAACGGTTACCGCTTGAAACGCAAGGTTGCTGCCCCGGCTCTTTATGCACCACTCCTTGGGACATTAGTGGCAAATACGTACAGGGACGTGTGATTTGAGTCCGTCTTAAAAGCTAAGTATATATCTCGTTCTACCTCCTGTCTTAAAATTTGTAACTTAAGTTTAATTATTATTTTTTTCTCATTGACTACGAGTTACTACTTGGTACCAAATACAGAAGACGTAAAACATTACATCGCCACTCCGTCTATTTGTCTGTAACAGAAGCGTCCACCAAAATATTGTCGCTTTTCAATTCAAACAATAGGAATATTTGGAATAAATCCTATCTTTATCTGTACATGAGATTTCTGTGATCGAAATTACGAAATACATTGTGTATTTCGTAATCTCGATCACTTTGTCACTGGAATTACTTCCGAGGGTAACATCGCAATTTGCTTTTTACTGGCTTGTTTGGATTTTATTTCAAAAGTGGTTTCGCTTTAATCGACTCAGCCCTGAATCGTTAAATGAAAACATGAGTGTACTGGGCGAATAGATACGACCTGTACATTTTATACGAGTAGGCAAAAAATCGGTTTAATAGTATAAAAAGTCAGGGCCTTGACGGCAATCATAGGAGTGCAGTGCGTTCGTCATAAGAATGTAGCTCACGCATCAGTAGGTAAGGAGTGTTGGGGTCAGCAGAACGAACACAAGCGGCACTAGACCGTGGCGCGTGGCGGACATCATCGGAACTACTCTCGAGCGGTGGACTCGAGACGAGACATAATAAACACACTGCCACCCAACAGTAATCAATCAAAAGAAATTGGAAAGTTATATTATTAGCTACACTTTCCATATGATTTATTGCGAGCCCCGCTCTGCGCTGAGTCTCAACGATAAAAGCAATTATAGGGAACTTCTTGTGTAGTCAGTTTATAGAGTTATCGTCAAATTTAATTAAAATAATTGTTTTATATTTTTTTACTTTAATTTCATTTTTATTTTTAGGATCTTCCAAGGGAAAAACTGAACGCTTCCGAGGTCACTTCGTCGTCTCTCCGTCTGTCAATCCTTTTTCCAGAAAGCGTGGAGGTATCAAATTGAAATTAATATCAGATTTTCAAGTCTGCAAACCCTTGGAGTAGTGAAAAAATCAAACTTCTATGTCACCGTAATCAAAAGATACGACCAAAACTTATACGGTAGTTCCCGTTGACCTGGAATTATGAAATTTGGTAGGAAGCGATGTCATGTAGCGTAAATATAGGGGAAAATCCGAAAACCGTAAATTTGTAGTTACGTTCCAAAAAAGTATACATAGAAGTCTTTGTCCAAAAACAATATTTTGCGATCACAAACTTATTTGCAGGAGGTACAGTGACGTTTAAGTTAAGTTTCTCTCTCAATCCAGTGAACAGAACAATATTCCGTGTTTTCGTAGTTTATTTTCCCGTTTCGAATTTCATCTCTAGACGACACTAGTATTTTAATATAGAACATATTACTTATTTGCAGTTTTGCTAACGTTAGTCTTAAGCAACTTTTGCAAAGTGAATTTAATGTTCTGAAGCGGTAATTTACATTACAAAACATTTGTTTTGTTTTGAGAGATGTTTGTAGGAATATATGATAAAGTAAAGCTTCTTTTCAGTTAGAAATACCTCCACGCCGACAACTAAGGGCAATGGGGCTTGAAACTACAGGAGTCAATATTAAGTAAAAATTCAATTTATAAGATCGAAACATGGTAACACGACAGGTGTTAAGTAGTTCATTTGCAGGATACGCACAGTTACAGCGTAGTTGCAGTGCCGTTGTAGTGCAGGAAATTTTAATAGAATACACGTATTGACACTGCACTACTCCTGCACGACTCAAGTGACAAGCGTAAACGTGCAGCTGCAGGATCTTAGTGGAATTGACCTACTAGTGTGGTACTACTGAGGGTGGGGTTTCCAAAACAGAAAAAAGGACGACGATATTTCGCCGCTAATATCGTTCGTTGCCCTTCAGACGTAAGGTCGATAACCCCGAGCACCCCTGTCTGAAAGCCGAAGGGTCCGAGGAGGCAGGTGGCCCCCGGAGCCCCTGAATGTGGGTCACGCGGTGTACAAGCCAGCCGGCGACGTCTGAATAATAAGACATTTTTCTGTAATTGAGAATGTCCATTCTCAATTATGATTTTAGTTTATTTAACTTTGTTTATTTGTGAGTCAGAAGCCAACTACTTAACTGATTAAATAAATTTTAAACTATAAAATTGACGTAAGTCAGGTACATGTAGCTTTATATCTCAATAAGGTTTACATGCAAACATAATATATTAATTATGTCATAATTTCGTGTAAAATTATTAGCTATTGAATATGAATATACATTCTGTGTACTAAGTATCGGGAATTTGTCAATAAAACAAAAAATACAAATTATTCATCTAAATTTATTTTATCGCCTTCAAAGTAGGCCCCATCGCTTGCAATACAACATCTCCACCGCTTCACCCAGTCTTCCATACATTTTTCATAGGCTATTTGCGGTATGGCCTTTAGCTCATTCAGCGAATTTTCTTTTATGGCTTCTATCGACTCAAAACGTTTTCCTCGAAGTGGTAATTTTAACTTGGGAAATAAAAAAAAGTCAGACGGAGCCATATCAGGTGAATACGGTGCTTGGTCGAGAACTTTTGTTGAATTTTTCGCTAAAAACTCTTTCACTATAATGGCTGTGTGTGATGGTGCATTATCATGGTGCAGCATCCATGAGTTGTGTTGCCACAAATCTGGACGTTTTCGGCGGATACTCTCACGCAAACGCTTCATGACGCCTAAATAATATTCTTTATTCACTGTTTCTCCCTCTGGAAGGAATTCGGAGTGAACCACACCACGGTAGTCAAAAAAAACTGTCAGCATCACCTTGATTTTGGAGCGACTTTGCCGCGGTTTTTTGGGTTTCGGCTCGTTTTCGAGACGCCATTCTGAAGACTGTTGGCTTGTTTGCATGTCGTACTCATAAACCCATGTCTCGTCGCCAGTTATTATACGTTTCATAAAGGTCGGATCCGTAGAAGCTCGGGAAACCATGTCTTCAGCGACATGCTTTCGCTGCGCTTTTTGAACAAAATTGAGCTCTTTTGGAACTAGTCGAGCGGCGACGCGTTTCATGCCTAAAATGTCAATGAGAATGTTGTGGACGGACTTAAAAGATATGTTCACCTCACTAGCCAACTCTCTCAGACTCATACGTCGATTTTCGAGCACTAGCTTCTTGATTCTGTCGATGTTTTCTCTGGTCGTAGCGGTTGAAGGTCTACCAGAACGAGGCAAGTCTACTACTACTTCTCGGCCTTCTTTAAAAGCCTTATACCATTCATAAGCCCTTGTTTTCGATATACACGATTCGCCGTAGGTATTTCGCAACATTTTTAGTGATTCACCACATGAAATATCATTTGAAACACAAAATTTAAGGCACACTCTTTGTTCAACAATATTTTCCATTGTAAAAATCGCCGAGGACTCAAAACTATGACCAACAAAAAGTGTAGTTTAAAACAAATTAAATGACAGATCCCGCTCAAATTTTGCGCGCTAAATCAGTACAGTGCTACCAACATGCAGTAAAAAAATTAGAACGACCTCTTTTACGCGGGTCTTTTTATTGACATATTCCCGATACTTTTTACACAGAGTAGTATACTCAGTGCTGGATGTAGACCTTGCCTGATACTGTCCATCATGTGCGATCCTGCACATTCAGCGTCCAGCCACTCGTTCGAGATCATCGATCCACGTGGTGAACGGTAGATCCTTAACGTTGCGTTCGATTCATTTACAATCCTCACTTCCTTTCCGCCACTAATTTGACAAATATAGTTGGCCTACCAACACTTCAGCTTGCTGACTTCAAATTTGATTATCAGTCTTAGATGAAAAGAAACATACGAAGTAGTTGGACTTGGGTCACGAGGTTGCTGCCTTGTGGCTTGTGGACTCAATGATTGTTCCGATAATCGTGTCAGGTAACGGGCTTCTGACGAAGAGCCTCGAGGGAGTTACCTTGAAAGTCTCTCGCTCGAAAGTTGAGTCAAGAACCAGATTCAGAAGGAAGTTCTTTTCTTTTGGACAGGGCGTCGTGAGGAAGTTTCTACCCTAAACACCTGCACCAGTAGCTTCGCTCCGCTACTGGCAGGTGTTAATTTTTTATACTTGCGTCGAGGTAATGATTTCGTACTTGTATGTAACATGCATGATTTAACAGAAAAACCAGACATAAGTGCGTGTAGGCTATTGTAGTAATATATAGCAAAGTTTGATGGAGAACAATCATTGGCAGTCTATATTGTGGCAGATATCAAAACCTGGGTGCTTTGATCGGTAAGAAAAACCCAATCGGTAGCATGGGTTTCTTTTTGAAGATTTACCAACGAAAGTTCAGAAAGGCATCCTCGAAGCAATGTCGTCCTTCACTACGATAACGCGCCCGCACAATCCGCTAAAATTTGAGAAGCGTATTTGAGGCTTCAACTATAGTGATGACGCACCCGCCATACAGGCCAGATCTCGAACCTTGCATCATTGTAATTTCTTTTTGTTTCCTATAGGTAATTAACGACAGACAGAGAAAAAGGTACACATATTTTAGTTCTGAATCGGCCCCATGACTGCGTTCCTCTAAGCCATTGAAGAGGTGGATTAGGACTTTCTAAGGCAAATTGGTTCACTTTTTTACAATAAATCAAGGTACTTTCATGATATGAGACTATAAGATTTGGAAAATAAATCCTTAGATTAGATGCTACAACTGATACACATCTAGATTTATCTCTAACAATGCACAGGAAACAGCGTAAAGTAATTCGTGACAAATGCTAATTCTCGTATAATGCAATACATTTCAGAGGTTATTGTGTGTCGCGTCTTTGTTTGTCGCACAGTACGCTGGCCTGCCGCGTCCGGCAGCTGCCTCCTGCCTCGAACAAACTCTCATTCAGGCACACAATACTGGTCATATCTCAACAATGCCTCCCGTCCGTCACGCACCACCAGGCGGACGGCCGCGAAGGAGTCATGTGGGTGTGGCTATGCAAATACAACTCATCAACTATGAGGTACACTTCAAATGAGGGGTGTGTTATCATTTTCCACGAAAATGGTGTGTTTTAGACTGTTTGCATATGATAATATTAAATAGCTATTGTCTACAGAACTTGTAACAAAAATGGTATAAAACATAATCATATGATTTACTAATGGTTCCCTTATCCATTTAGTTTTTACGATACCTACCTTAAGGGTTGTTGTACCCGTGTTTTATGTACGCATTTGTTTTTCAAAAAGTACTCGACCGTGTTTGAAAGACTTTTATTTGTATATCAATAGTTCTTAACTTTTCAGTGATGTGGGACAATTAGACAAAATTTCTGTCTCATGGATCATCAACTGTTTGGAGTTGGTGCATACAGTAAATATCGACTTTACATTTGTATATTTAGAATATTCCTTTATATTGTATGTATAAGAAACGCATAAAAATAATCATAATTAAATATTCATTTTAAAATCATTTTAATTATTTTACCATAATTAGACCTTACAAAGTACTTTAATACGATTGATTTTCGTAATTGCATGCTCTTTCTTAACTTCTGAATCCTTAGATTAGAGCTAGTCAAAGCCAAGCGGATATCTGCCAAAAAAATGGCTTCGCACACAGACACTAACAGGTTAAGAACCACTGCTCTCTACTATTAAACACGGCAAACAGCACTTAAAAATACGATTACCGTAGGCAGGGTAGGTTCGTAATTCCTTTAATCGGATTTTGTCCGACTTATAAAGATGGTTGTAAAGCCACGAAAGCGGTAAATGATTGACAAATCTTACACATTGTATGTAGTGTGATATGTAAAACGCCACTACCATTATATGGCAAGCGCTCATAAGCTACGATATCCACTTTACATCAGGTTGGCGATACAGCGAATCTGATAGCCTACGTAAGACACATGCTTCTTTACCAGCCGACGTTGAGTAAACAAAATTAAGGTACGGAAATTCGCAATTAAAATAATAATTCTAAATACACATCTACTAAAAAAACTAAAATAATCCAATCGCACTGTAACATGCGGTAAGGTATCGAATTTGATAGGAAGCGTGCACAATGCACCGATTATGTAACTGCATTACATGCACTTTTACCGGCGCGGAAGCGAGCGCGAGCCGCCGGCGAACAAACGGCATGCATTATGCAGGAGGATGGCGCCCGCCGCCTACCGCGCCCGCGTGTACCGCGGTGCACGCAGACCAGACGCGTGCACTTCGCTGACTGCTGCACGCAATAGGCTTGGCTAAAATATATCGATATATCAAAATATCGATATTTAAAAAAAAAATCGATATATATATATATATATATCGTCGAAGTATTTAATCTCGATTTAACGATATTTATTTCAGAGTATCGTATTTGTATCAAATTCGATATTTTTTTAAGCCTTCTGTACATACGATGTATGCAACCGCGGACAATACTTACAAGAATTACCATGTCCTCCTGGATAAAATATCGATATATGGAAATAGCGATATTTTTTATTGTACGTTGATAATTTTTAAATACGATATATATCGATATATATTTTTAATTTGCCCATCCCCAGCACGCATATGGTATAAGCATGAAATTGTAACGATACCTTTTAGCAAACATAAACAATGGTCTATATAAAGTGTTAAAAAGGAATACAGTAAGAAAGGCGTGCTGTATGTTCTACCTCGGCATCACTGTACACATGCAGTCTATTTGGTTCGTTACCAACCGATGTAAAAATTAGGCATTTTATAAATTTACAAGAGTTCTCATTATAAAAGTCATAAAATTTGCGTTTTTGAAGTAAAACTTAAACCTTTAGGCTTAGGTAGCGGACCCCGCCAATTCTAATGGATTAGGAAATGCGATAGCGCTAGGAAGAAGATAAGTATATAATATATATCTTAACGTGAAGTCCCTTGCGGGGTAGGCAGTGAGGAACGGGTGGTACATGCTCAGTCATTACACACCTCGATCCCTTCTTTAACATTTATAGCTCTTAATCATCGCTTGCTTGACGATTCGCAGGCCTTCTGACTTCACCTTCTTATGACACTCGACCAATCTGGTTCTGATAAACGTCTTGGTTTTCCTTGACTCCTACTCCCTTCCAATTCCACGTTGTCTGCTTCAGCTTTGTTTCCTCTTTCATTCTTTCTACGTATCGGAACCAACGGAGCATTATTCTTCCTATCTTAACACCGATACTCCTTCAGACCAACGCTTCTTCATCAGATTTAAAGAGAGGTAGAGCGCATCAAAGCAGCCCATCTGGGGAAGTACCTCCACGTCACAGAAAACCGCAGCCAAAAAGCAAACTCCTTGGAGGGTTATTGTGTTCCTGCGTGTGAGTGAGGTCACCAGTAAGCTCCTAAGGAGTTGCTGTGTAAGCAGCAGAGATGGCATCGCGCGAGTGATAATGTATTACCAGCGTTCATAGGCTACGGTTACCACTTTACATCAGGTGGACCGTATGCTTGCATGCCTTCCGACGTTGTATAAAAAAAAGCGGACAATTGTGAGTCCGACTCGCGCACCGAGGGTTCCGTAAAAAATATTGTCTCAAATTATTTTTGGAAAAAAAGTATTTTTTTGTGATATAACTAAAAATTTACGGTTTTTTCCTATACTTACGCTACATGACATTGTTTTTTTACCAAATTTCATGATTTTAGGTCAACGGGAAGTACTCTATGGGTTTTGATGCCCTTGCGAGTGTCAAAATATGCGCATAAACGAGACATAAACAGCCGTATCTTTTGATTGCGTCGACTTAGAAGTTTGATTTTTTCACTATTCAAAGGGATTGGCAGACCTGAGTATTTGATATTAATTTCAACTTGATAACTTTACCCGTCCCTGAGAAAAAGGGTCTTGATATACAAACAGACGGACATCAAAGTGATCCTATAAGGATTCCGTTTTGCTTTTGAGGTACGAAACCCTAAAAATAATAAAAAAAGTTACAATTGGCGAAAATATTGAGTAACATACAAAAAAATATTCAGTCCCATTGAGTTCATAGTTTTAAATCGAAGAGCTGTCCAAGTAGTTGGATAAACGGCGAGTAACGTTTAACAAGATTAACGAAGTCTGCCGTGAAGAATATTAAAATGGACCTGATGAACAATAGCACAGGTTAAGAGCGAGTTCGACGCCGAGGGTTCCGTATATTTCTTGGCCCCGTAACATATCCTATGAAGAAGGATTTGGGAAAAAACTGTGGTGGTTACAAACATCACGATCACGTCAGGAGGCATAAAAACCACCTGGTGTAAAGCGATTACCGTAGTCTATAAACGCTTACAATGTATTAAGTATTACTCGCGCGAAGCCACCTCTGCTGCTAACACGGCAACTCCTTAGGAGCTTACTGGAGACCTCACTCACACGCAGAAATACAACAACACTCTAGAGAGTTGTTATTTGGCTGCCGTTTATCTGTGAGAAGGAGGTACTTCCGCAGACGGACTGCTGTACACTACCTCTCTTAAAAACCTGTCAGACTCACCTACCACTAGATACAAATTGCTCATGTTTTATCAGAATGTGGTGTCAAAAGCCCGAGGAACCGGCGAGCTTGCACAAATAACTGCCATATAACAGTTATAGCTTTAAACAAGCGTTCTTGTATATAATATGTACATATATTTCGTGTATCGACGAACTCGGCGGTGCAGTGGTTAGCAACGCTACTTTTACACCAATGCTCGTGGGTTCGATTCCCACACACGACAAATATTTGTGTCCATGAACATGTCGGTTTGTCTTGTTCTTGGTATTTTCTGTGTATTATAAGTATGTATTTACAAAAAAATATATATTTAGGTATGTTTATCTGTTGTCAAATACCCATAACACCAACTTCGCTTACTTTGGGGCTAGATGGCGTTCTGTTTTTTTTATACAACGTCAGGAGGTATACAAGCATACTGTACTGACATAAAGCAGTTAGCGTAGCTTATGAACGCTTGCAACACGTTAAGTATGGCTCTCGCGATGCCACCTCTGTTGTCAACTCAGCTACTCCTTAGGAGCGTGCTGGTGACCTCACTCACACGCTGGAACACAACAACCCTCCAAGGAGTTTGTTTTTTGGCTGCGGTTTTCTGTGACGTGGAGGTACTTCCCCAGATGGGCTGCTTTGATGCGCCCTACCTCTCTTTAAACCTGATGAAACCTGTTGGTCTGAAAGGGAGTATCGGTGTTTAAGATAAGAAGAGGCATGCTCCGTCGGACATGAAGAAACAATGAAAGAGGAAAGAAAGCTGAAACAGACAACGCGGAAGTGGAAGGAAGTAGGAGTCGAGGAAAACCAAGACTCGTTTATTAGAACCAGATTGGTCGAGTTTTATAAGAAGGTGAAGTCAGGAGGCCTAGGAATCTTCAAGCAAGTGACGATTAAGAGCTATGAATGTTAAAGAAGCGAGCGAGGTGTGAGCGAGTTTCGGAAACGACTCTTAACGAGTTGGATCAAATTTCGTAGGAAAAAGTCCTGAAAAACGCTAAGCGGAGCTCGGTCCCACAGGAAGTAAGTATTGGAGAAGCAAGTGATGAGCACCGAGATGAGCACCGAGAGACGCGGCACTCGATTCCTTCTGCCTACTCCGCAAACGACTTGCATACATAGTATCATTTATAATTCAGGGTCGGCAATGCATGAGTGACACCCCTGGTGTTGCAAATGTCCAAGGTTACGGTGACTGTTTACCATTAGACAGGCCGTATGCTTGATTACCACCTTAGTGGTATGAAAAAATATTGCAATTATTTCAATTTCTTCGCCATGTTAACTTCGGAAATATAATGGTGGGAATGATATATGTGATAAACATTTAAACTTACACACGGAAAAAATCCACAAGAAGGATTTCTTTTTTCATGGTAATGATGCGGTACCCAAAAACAAACGGAATCACCTTTCGACAGCGAGAACTTACGTAATAGGATTTCCATACAATGGCTCTTCACTACTAAATATGCTGGAGCGTCCTTAAAAGACTGTTTTATTTTTATCACCGCTGGCGAGTTTTTTATGAGTGTAAGGTGGCAAAGTAGCTTGTCGTCTGCCTGATAGTCTACCTGTGTATTTTGCTGATTGTGCAATTGATGATATAAAGGAGTCGTTTAATATGATGTCATATTCTGCATGTATCAGTAAATTCGGATTTTCGGATATAGGTACGTACATATTTGTAATTATCACTTGTTCGACGGTGAAGGAAAAATATCGTAAAGAAACCCGCCCGTCCAAGAAACTATATTTCTAAAGACGTGTGACCTTATCTAATAATGATCTGGTTTCCCGTCTGGGTCGCGGAGGTGTGACGGAAGTCGCCAACCAGTATCTCCACCAAATCCTTAAGGTAAGATAGCAAACCGGTCCATCCTAATAGATTAGGAAACTGGATAACGCTAAAATGAAGTTTAATATGACCTCTTTCTACAATTGCACTGCTTGCCATCGTCAGAAAATTCATCCTCACACATTGAAAAATGATAGAGTCCAGTACGATTACAAAAAGGTTTTCTTATGCGAACGTTTAAGTTGTAGAACGAGCTGACAGAACGAATGGGGTTCTTCAGGTATGAAGAGATTGTTACAGGATAGACAATGAGCGAACGATGCCTCCGGAGATACAAGAGTCCGTGATCTATATCAGTTGCTTACCATCAGACAGGCTGACACTTATAAATTAATACATATTGTCGGATAAATTACACAGCCCCAAAGTAAGCGAAACTTGTGTTATAGATAGATAGATAGTAACCTGCTTTGTATGCTTTCGCCACCAATTAGTTCATGCGAACATCACCAATACCGCATGAACTAATTGGTGGCGAAAGCACACAAAGCAGGTTGCATCAAATTGCATGTAAAATAACGCCAGAATCTATTAACTATACATAAATATATATATTTTTTGTAAATACACACTTATGATGAAAACACCCTGATCACGATCACGACAAACAGACATGTACATGACACAAATATGTTTGTCTTGCGTAGGAATCGAGCCCACGAGCATTGGTGTCAAAGTAGCGTTACTAACTATTGGGCCACCGAGCTCGTCAAATCGATACTTCTGATATTAATGATATTTAAAAAAAAAATGTCTAGAAAATTAGATCACCAGGGCTGAAGCGAGATTGCTGCGCTACTAGCAGAAGTGGCAACGCACGACCATATTGAACGTGGCCACATACAATAAGAGCCGCTTCTCATCAGACTAGGAGTACGATGGTTGGCCCTGTGGTATTAAAACAATGTTTCCACATCAGGCAGAGCGTGCGGCGGGCAGTTATCCTGCTATGTCGCAGCACGAGGCCCGCCCACGACGGCAATTACACAATTTGCAGCACGAACAGAAAAGTCTAGCTCATCGCACAAACCAGCCACAATTCCCGTAAAAAGGATTTCCTAATGAACACCTCTGTTTAAGGCACTTCCACCAACTCGTCTCGTCCGTCGACACCTCATTAGCTGCGTAAACAGACCTTGGGAAAATTACTAAAACAGTAAAGTGGAACCGGCTGAATGAACAAACTGGGTGGTGGGTGTTGGGGGTGGGCATATTACAGCTTCAGCTTCTTGTTAGCATTATCCCATTTCCTATTTACTAACCTATTAGAATTGGTGGGGTCTACTACCTAAGCCTAAAGATTTAACGAATAGACTCATTTTTAAATGAACCGACTACCGTCAGACCGCCGATACAAAGGGAAAATGAAACCTTTGTTAGATTAGTGGTATATGCCAAGATTGGAAACGGGGACCAATTGGTCAATAGTCCACTCTTTCTCTATCTTTGCTGCAGGTGTGCACACATGTTACAGCAACTGTCCCAAATTCTGGTAGCCTTAGTACAAACAGCTGGCTGCCCCCGGATAACTAGTGATACCATGGAATCCTGGCCAACATAACTATAGAGTACTACAAAGTATATAATAGAAGGCAATAAGATTAGTATACGCAGAATGGTGTCCACAGAATACCAGCGTCGAGGCACTTAGTGCCGAGACATTATGCTGAGTGGAGACCTATTTGGTACACACTGTAATTTAGCCTTAAGTTTCAAATTTATGTAAAATTTTTGTGTTGCCAAATAAACGTTTTTCTTTCTTTCTTTCTTTCAAATAAAAAACGAAACGAATTAAAAATGTCCCCCAGGATAACTCCTCCAGGCAGTTAATAATACTGACAGCGGCAGCTCGTCAGCCTGGACTGTCGGGACTGCAAAGAAGATAAAAGTAGAGGTAGTGACCAAGTAGTACACATACATACATATCATCAAACTTGTCTGCCACTTGGGTAGGCGGAGACTATGGAACGCCAGGTGCACCGATCCAAACATACCGCTCTCGCGTCTTCCACACTCATCAACCTCTTCATGCCTGCTCTTCGGCTTTGAAAGCTTTTGATTTACAAACGAACAGACCAACTTAAGTAGCATATGTAAATTGAATTATAAAAAGAAACGAAATGTATAAAAAAATATCCCCCACCGCCTTCACCCCTACACCATCAGCTATTTCCAGGGCATTGTTATTTTATCACGATTTCCTATAATATGGAGAATCTTCCCCAATCGGGCTGTGTGTTGAGATGAGATCGAACTCTAATACATCTTCGCCAGTCCTTTACTTTCAAATTGATAAATCCAACGTCACCACTTAAGGTAGGCTTCGTCTCTAAAAATCCAGACTCACCCACATGATGAAGATGCAGGCGTCGCCCGGGCATTACTTAGTATAATCTCGCGATAGTATTAGATAGAGATTGACAGACTGAAGTGTAATCTATAATTAGAAACAAAAATAAAATAAGATAATTTATTTGGATTAATTGGAGATGGCATCCAAAGAGACCCCCTAATAAACCTCAGAAATAATCGAATCCACGAAAAAACCTGGCGACAGTAGCGCGACTACTAACCATACCAATTTGTTTTACATATTGCTTATAACCACTTACATTTGACTGATAAAATCAATTCATCTAAAATAAATAAACTAATAACATAAATCAGTACTTCTGTAGCCTGTAGCATGTTGATTCCGTACATTGCGGGCAATCTCGGAGACAACCGCTGTAGCCGAAGCGGAGACGTCCGTGGCGACGACGGTATGCATATACTAACGGTAGTGGGCGTGTGCGGGCCGGTGCTAGATCACATGAACTAATTGATAGCGGAAGCACACAAAGCAAAGTAGATCAAATCACATAAGTTTATAAAGTAGTAAACACCAAGCGTTTAGGCGGTTCTGCAATCTATATTATTGGAATCGATGTGTTAGGTAACAACTCACAGTTTAGGTCCCAATAGTGTTAGATATTCGATAATCCGTGGTGCCGTCTTTGAGGTTTTAAATGCCTTATTTGTCATATTGCTGTCTCTCACTTTGCCAAGAAGGGAAGTCAATTCCAAAACTACTTACTCCTACAAATTTCTTCTGATTAAATTCGTTGTGAGTTCCAAGACAGCTGTAGTTTAACCCCCGGGACGGCAGTGAACTTGCCTTTTTGGTGGTCGCCGCTGTTAATTCTGGCTACACAGGAGACACAGTGATGAGGATGACTGGTGGGCCTGTCCCGTTAAAAAAAAAATGTAGTAAACAACTTTTCAGATGAAGCAAGAATGGGGGAATCAGGGGATGATGTGTCAGTGATACAGTGTAGTGTTCAACAAGCGTAGTGTTCAACATGACAAGAGCTAAGGCGTGTTTACACTGGACATGAGTAACGAGCGCGGTGCTCGTTGAGCGAGGAGGCGCAACTGCTCGTAAAACACACCACTTTGAACTAAATGGGTTATGTAAATGAAATGTTTGGCAAACTTCGAGGTTGCCCATGCCGGTTTGACACCTAAATAGTCTGATTTTTTTATATATACAAACCCGAGAGGCGTATGAACGCGCGCATCGATGCCCATATTTGATTAGCCGTGGGGCATGCGTTCCTTATTCTATATTGCACCATATAAAGGAATGAGCGTTAGGAACCGGCGAACGTGCATGACAAGAGTAGCGTGTATGTTAAAGAAGCGAGTGAAGTGTGTAAGGACCGCGTCTTATGGCGCTCGATACTCTCTGCCTACCGCGCAAGGGACTTGGCGTGACGATATGTATATACATAAAACAGTTATATATCACAAAATGAACGTATCATCCATACTATTATTATTTAGCGGAAATGTTTCTTTGTTTACGCGCTGACGTCTGGAATTACAATCGTGTTCGAAAATCGAAAAATTCTTTTTGAATTTGATAACCCAATTCTTGAGGAAAGTTATAGACCATTTAATATCAAGATTCGAGCTTTAGGAGCGGAGCAAAAAGAAAGAAAGTAAGAAAACGCGGTTCCTACGGGACACCGAGGATATGCGCCGCAACTTTATTATGCTTAAAGTCCAAAAGGCGGGTTTTAACATTGTTTGAAACATAACAATCTCTTTAAAATTGTAAACTGTAAAAGAAAAAATATTCAAGCAATCATTTTCTTGAACATTTCAATTGTATTCAATTGAAATGTTCAAGAAAATGATTGTTTCTCCAGTGACGTCCGCCACTGAAGAAACAATCGTATTTGACGAGCTCGGTGGTGAAGTGGTGAAACGCGCTGTTACGCTACTTTGGCATCCAACCCTCGTTAGTTCGTTTCCCACACAGGACAAAAATTTGTGTGCATGTACATATCTGTTTGTCTTGATCTGGGTGTTTTTAAGAGAGGTATCATAAAGCACCCTGTCTGGGGAAGTAGCTCCACCTCACAGTAAATAACAACTCCCTAGAGGGTTGTTGTGTTCCTGCTTGTGAGTGAGGTCTGCAGTAAGCTCCTTACGAGTTGCTGTGTTAGCAGCAGAGGTGGCATGGCACGTATGATACTTAATGTTTTCCAATCGTTTGTAAGCTACGGTAACCGCTTTACATCCGGTAGGCCGTATGCTTGTAAGCCTCCCAATGTTGTACAAAAAAATGTACCGTACAAAGCCGTATCTCACCGCGACTCCCACTTGGCTGTTTAAAATTCAGAAGGAACTAAATCCACCGGCGAGTACAGTCGGCGACAGAATCGTTGTCTCCTCAGGCTCGAACAATGATATAATAGCCGATACCAGCCGGCAGCCATTTGCACACAATGGCCGAGGAAAAACTGAACGTGACTCCATGAAGCAATTGGCTTTCTCACGGAGAACTGACGCTTTTTACAACTTTGTTGCCGAACCAGTGAGTACTTGATACAGCGGTGACGGCCCAGTGGATAGAACCGGGCTACGGAGCAACTGCTCCCCGGCTCGAATACAATGTGTAGTGTTAAAATTAGTACTTCGGGATTTATGTTTGATGTTACGATTTGACAAGCTCGGTGGCGTCGCGGTTAATAACGCGACTTTAACGATCGTGGGTTCGATTCCTACACAGGACAGACATTTGTGTGCATGAACATGTCTGTTTGTCCTGGACTGGGTGTTTTCAGAGAGGTAGGGCGCATCAAAGTTGGGGAAAGTACCTCCACCTCACAGCAATCCGCAGGCAAAGAACAACTCCCTCGGTGGTTGTTATGTTCGTACGTGTGAGTGAGGTCACGAAAATCAATTTCCTGATCTATTAGAATTGGCGAGGTCCGCTATCTAAGTCTAAGAATTTGGCGAAGATAGAGATTTGTCATGAAGCGCCTGCCGTTGGACTTCTATAACGTCTCCTAGCGTTACCCCGTTTTCTAATTACATGTTACACGCGTTAGCCACTGCCTTGAAACTATACCCATTAACATTATTTCATATATTTATTGTAGAACATTTCGCTTCTGGGTACATCGTCCGCGGCACGTTACCTTTCGTGTCGGTAATCTGAAGGGGTCATCTCGTTTCCAGCTCGGCCGAGCGATGTACTTCTCTCGCTTAATTTTTCACCGAGTCACCGAGTCACACAGTTATCATAAATATGGGGTTAATTGCTAGTATCCACGTCAGTCTAAAGAAGCAAATCATTTTTAGGGTTCCGTACCCAAAGGGTAAAACGGAACCCTATTGCTGAGACTTCGCTGTCCGTCCGTCCGTCCGTCCGTCTGTCTGTCACCAGGCTGTATCTCACGAACCGTGATAGTTAGACAGTTGAAATTTTCACAGATGATGTATTTCTGTTGCTGCTATAACAACAAATACTTAAAAATAGAATAGCATAAATATTTAACGGTGCTCCCATACAACAAACGTGATATTTTTGCTCGTTTTTGCTCGATATTGATAACGGCAACAGGTAGACACTTAAAATATTTACAGAATATTTAGTTAGATATTCAGTTTAAGAATAAATAATCAAATTAGAATAAAACAAATATTTAAGGGGGGCTCCCATACAACAAACGTGATTTTTTTTGCCGTTTTTATAGGTAGTGGTACGGAACCCTTCGTGCGCGAGTCCGACTCGCACTTGGCCGATTTTTTATACCACTACAGTAGCATTCAAGCCTTCGGCCTGCATGTACAATCAGACCTACGGTCACTCTCACCAGGGGTGCTACCCGCGTGTTGCCGACCCTCTAGAAACCTCTTCACGACTGTTTTGAAGAATCTATTAAAATGGAATGGCACATCTGCTTGTGGAGTTCGACGACGTCAATACGCTTGTCAGTGTTAAGCAACGTCGAGCGCAGTCTGTCTATGAATAGATTTAAACGTTTAGAGTTCCTCCGCGTTAAGGCAGCGGTTGTAACTGTTTTCTATGGATGATAGTCGTTTAGCTAACCTAAGAGAGGTAGGGCGCATCAAAGAAGCCCTAAGGAAATATCTCTATCTAGCAGAAATCCGAAGTAAAATAAATAATATCTGGACGATTTTCGTATTTCCAGTGAGTAACGTTACCAGTAAACTTTTGAGAAGTTTACCTTAGCATTTGTTAGGTATATGGGTTTAGCTGGTAGTGCACCTTCGACTAACACTTCACTGTAACGAAGACCGTTTATATAACCGTCCGCATAGGATGGAGACAACGACGCGGACAGAAGCCATTTTAATATGTTTTATATCAAACAGTTCTGTTTCAGACTATCTGTGATTGTGAAGATAAATTAACATTACAACTAACAAATAGCATGAGTTGCACTTTGAATGCGTTAGTCTCTGTAACTACCAACAGAATAAAAAAATTTTTTTTTGCAATAATGCTACAATAATAGCTCAATAAAATTCTTGAGGTTACAGGCTATTCGACATGACGGTACAACCCTTAGACGCCAAGCAAAAAGGAACAAGGTAAGAAGAGCGGTTTCCATGGTACACCGGATGCACGCGGACGAATTCACGGGCTGCAGCTTGTTATATTACAGATTTGTTATTTCACACACAGGAAATGTATGATGTCAAGACCAGCAACTTACCTAAAGGTGCTAAAGATGGTGACACTCATGTGTGTACTGAATACGTTGAATTTTACGAACTATTCGCCCTAAAAACCTTGAACCCTCGGAAGTACAGGGGCCTCGCAAGGACATGTCGCGGACCCCGTTAAAAGGAATACTTTGGGGATATTTTCTATGTGCATGCTGACCAAAGGACGCTTTGTTAAAATCCTTTGAAAGGGTAAATACCTAACCTTTAGTGAACATTCTTAAAGAAATGTGAAAGTTAGATTAGATTATTTGTAAGAAAAAAACCGCTCAAGTCGAACTCGCAGATAAATATTCCGTGCCACAGTAAAAAACGCCAAATAAAACACGTTTTTTGTATGTAACTTAAAGGGGCTTTAACGTTTTTTAACTTCGACTATTTTTATTATTTGTTGTGTACACACAATATTGGCGCCGTATTTATACCTACATTCAGTGAAAATTTCCAGCGGTTACCTGTTACGGTTGTTAAGACAAATTCTTGTCACAGACGTATGTACATTGTCTATACGTTTGAGTTAATTTATGCACATTATGGAAAAGAAATGAATGTCAAAATAAGTGAAACATAAGTTATATAGGTATTTATTATCTCAAACGCTCTCCTGTTCGTAAACCTCATTTCAATGTGCAATCGAATAGCACTTATACAGAAATGTATATTATATTAAATTAATTGACAACATATTAACAGCTGTATGCCCATCCTATGTTAATACTTTAAGACACATAAACTGTAAAAAAATGTGCAGCTAAGAGCAGAGCCCCCGCTCATCTTTGTTTACATAAAGCGGCCCACGGCGCGTTATTTATTTGCACCTTCAGATAACAATGTCGCGGAAATGTAATGAATGATCGCCATTATTTAGCAATAGCACAGAGAAATATAAGTTATTGCCGTGAAGATGGATTTGCTTTTGTTGCGCAAACGAGCGTGTACGAGAAGAGCTACGAATTTTAAAGAAGCGAGTAAGGTGTGTAAAGACTTAATCATGTAGCGCTCGGTGCTTCTACCTACCCCAATATATAGATAGATAGATTCATTTTGAACACCTGTATTCGTCCTTTGCGGTTTGTGGAAGTTAAGTGTCGCATGATGAAGTGTTGGAACAAATGGATGAAATTGTATATCTTGGATTTTTTTATTTTTTTTTATTTTTATATTAGTTCAGCGTAGTGGCCCCTCTTTGCCTGATGGTAAGCGAAAGAGGAGCCCAAATCGCAACTGCAACTGATAGCATACTACATCCCGCATTCTGTCAGTTGACGCTGCCATGCTGACCCGCAAAATGCTTCTTCACGCTTCGTTTGAAGGATCCCATATTGTAGGAAGGAGGGAACACATGTGCAGGCAAGGCGTTCCACTTTTTGATGGTACGACAAAGATAGGAGTTGCCGAACTTTTTGGTACGCGAAGAGATATTCTCAACCGTGGAACTATGACATCGCAAGCCCGCACGTGTGGTTCTATGACGGAAGGGTGAGGGTGGGATAAGGGAAAACAGTTCTTCAGAGCACTCGCCATGGTAAAGGCGGTAAAATACGCTTAGAGAGCCTATGTCCCTACGGAGTTGAAGAGGTTCTAGGCTTTTGGTGACCTCTTCGTCGTCAATTATGCGGATAGCCCGTCGCTGCAACCTATCGAGAGCCTCAAGAAGATACTGTGCGGAGCCGTCCCAGAGATGCGAGCAATACTCCACGCAGGCCCGAACTTGTGTCTTATAAAGCAGACAAAGTTGGTCCGGCGTTAAGAACCGGCGCACCCTGTTCAGGACTCCGAGCTTTCTTGAGGCTGTTGAGATGAGGCTCTCGATGTAATAACGCTGGTTAAGGTCGCAATGAATACCCATACCCAGCATGTTCAGGCTATCACGCATACTGAGGGAAGCACCCTGAAGTCTGGGAGTGGGAAGGAAGGGGGACATTTTTGTTGTAAACGCGCAAACCTGAGTTTTCTCGGCATTAAACTCAACCAGGTTATTGGAACCCCATTTACTAATGAGATCCAAAACCCGATTCAGTTCAACGACAAGACTCTCACGCCTCTCACCGATTTCTGTCCGACCAGCACCAGGCCGACCGAAATATCGCCCATGGACCGTACTGTCATCTGCATAGCAATGAATATTACCAAGTGGCAGCATGTCATTGATATGCAGAAGAAAGAGGGTGGGCGATAGAACAGAGCCCTGTGGGACACCGGCATTCACTGACATGAACCGCGAAGCGCATCCATCTGCAAGGACGCGGATTCTACGCTCATGCAGGAAGCCAGCAATCCAATTACAAAGCTGGAGGGGCAGACCGTATGCCGGAAGTTTGGAGAGAAGTGCTTTGTGCCAGACCCGATCAAACGCCTTGGCGATATCTAGGCTGACTGCCATGGATTCGACATATTTATCGATTGCCTCCCCCCAGAGGTGCGTCACATACGCTAGAAGATCACCCGTTGATCGTTTCGGTCTAAAACCATACTGACGATCATTGATTATGGAGTGATCTTCTAGGTAACGGATCAATTGTTTGTTAAGGATCCGTTCCATGACTTTGCACAACACTGAAGTTACGGCAATGGGGCGGTAATTCGATGGGTCAGAACGGTCTCCCTTTTTGGGGACCGGCTGCACATTAGCCTCTCTCCAAGCATCCGGAACGGAACCGGTCGAGTACGAGAGGCGGAAGAGGCGCGTCAGCACCGGAGACAACTCCGCTGCACATTTTTTAAGAACAATCGCTGGGATACCGTCAGGACCACTGGCTTTTCGGATGCGTTTTGGCAAGGATGGAAGGTACATCACTGATGTGGAAAGATGAGTAACTGCTGGGAATAGTGTGAATGGAGTTTTGGGAAAACTTCTTAGCATTAAAATCTTGAGCCAGAATACACAATGCACTGCTGGTCCCAACGCTAACTTATGGAAGTGAAAACTGGATATGGCAGAGAGAGTATGAAAGTACCGAAAACAAAAGTTTGAGATTGGGGCTCTTAAATGCCAGATCATTAAATGTGGGTCATGATGAACTAACAGTACCACCACTTAAATATGAACCTGAAATTTTAGCTATTAACGAAACCTGGTTGATGATGATGGTTGTGACAGTCTTGCACCTGATATACCAAATTACTAATTTATACATAAAGCTCGGAAAGGGAAAAGAGGTGGCGGTGTCGGATTTTATATAAAAAGAGGATGTTCAAGTACGCAAAAAAACAGCACCCTTATTCTAATTTGGAACAGCTATGGCTCGAATTACAACTACCAGGTACTACTGTGGCGATAGGTCCAGCATACAGACCCGAAGATGTGGATCCACAGGTAGCATTTGATGCTTTGAGCGAATCAATGAATTGCTTTTCAGGATGTGATTATACATGTATTTTAGGCGACCTTAATATCAACATGCAGCATCAGGATACTACACGCTCTCAAGAACTAACAACGTTTTGCCACCAACACAACTTAGAACAAGTAGTGGGAGAACCAACGAGAGTGACTAATGAGACACAGTCGCTAATCGACGTTGTGATGACAGATGCAGCGACTCCGTGTAGAAAGGCAACTGTAATACACAATCGATGCTTGAGTGATCATGCAATGGTACTGGTTAACTTTAAGATTACCAAACCAAAGGCTGTGAAACAAATCAAATACTGGCGTCTTTGTAAGAGATAGACTTAAAGTCATTTGAAGAAAATCTAAACGCCCACCTGGATCTTACATATGAAAGATGTTAATAAAATGCTGGAAACCTTCAATTTTCTTTTGGTAAAACTGTTTGATAAGTATGCTCCGATAAAAAGGAGGGTCATTAAAGGCGAATGTAATCCATGGATCTAGAATATGATGAAATTTATGATGGAACTATCCGATGAAGCGCTTATAAAAGCACAAAAGGAAATACTACTAGTGCAAAAGAGTACAACCATCAGTTTGAAAAATTTGGTGACATAAACTTTGGTAATAGAGAAGAGAGCATTTTATAATCATCACATTTATAATAATCTTAAGGATCCTAAAAAAAACTATGGGCGAATATAAAAAAAAACCACTGGACTGAATAATTGTCTCTCAAATTAAATACCAGACCACTTTACTTTACTAACCCAAACAAAATAAATTATTATTTCTTATCCCTACCCGGAGTAGAAGATGTCGACCAAAAGCTGTGAATTACTATAACAATATCTCACAACAAGCTGGAAGAGAATTTAAATTGAAAATGACCTCAGAGATAGAAGTTAGGAATATATTGTACGGCATTAAAACAAAAGCGGTAGGTCCTGTTAACAACGAAACGACACAATTAACGTCGAAATGATTCTAATGACATGTAACGCTACCGGTTATAACAGCAATCGTTAACAGGTCAACTGAAACCAACACATTTCCACACAGCTGGAAGAGAGCACTAGTTAGACCCCTGCTCAAAAATGCAGCAGTATAACCTTTCAAAGATCTTCGTCCAATTTCTGTACTACCGGTATTATCTAAAGTAGTAGAAAGGGTAGTTTTGAAACAGATTCGGAACTATTTGCGACGTATAAACGCAATACCAAATCTTCAATCTGGGTTTTAAGAGGGATACGGCACTGAAACTGCATTATTACATACTACACATGATCTAACTGAAGCCTCAGACATGGGACAGAGTAGTGTAATGATCCTCCTCGACTATTCTCGTGCATTCCATTGCTTGCATTGAGAACTGTTCATAGCAAAAACAAAATTGAAATTGAATATTATTACGGATTAAATAAATTAAAAATAATTAAATATTGTCGGACAAATTACACAGCGCCATCTAGCCCCAAAGTAAGTGAAGCTTGTGTTATGGGTACTAGACAACTGATAAACATACCTAAATACATTTTTTTTTGTAAATACACACTTATTATACATAGAAAATACCCAGACCAAGACAAACAGACATGTACATGCACACAAATGGTTGTACTGTGTGGGAATCGAACCCACGAGCGTTGGTGTCAAAGTAGCGTTACAGCGCGTTTCACCACTGCACCACCGAGCTCGTCTCGATTCTCTCAAAATACCTGCAATTGGTTTAAATCTTTCATAAGCGGCAGAAAGTAAATAGAAGTTACAGACGCAAAGATGGGCAGACAAGAGAATCTACTCTTGGGAAGTTTCAGAGGGGCGTGCCGCAGGGTTCAATCTTAAGCCCTATTCTGTTCACTATATTTACAGCTGATTTAGCGAAGCACATACAGTTTGTAAATATCGTCTTTACGAAGATGACACACAAATATACCACTTGTTTAATTGCAAAGACGTGATTTAAGCTATTAAAAGAATGAACCACGATCTGCGTAACGTATATGAGTGGTCTCAATGAAAATTCTTTGTTTCTAAAGCCGGAAAAATCAAAAATGCTCATCATAGGTACTAAAAATCAAATAAAAACAGTAACAGAATGTAAGGAGATGCACATAAATAGTAACGCAGTGATTCAGTGACCAGTTGCGCAAAACTTATGCATTCTTCTGGATGGCGAGCAAAAGTACGTCGACCACATTAACAACAAAATAAGAAGCACTTTTTTCAAGTTAAAAACGCATAACACATGTATACAATAACACACGCGAATACTCCACTATAAGTACACCCACGTGATCACACTGCGTATTGCACCCGATATAATGATAATGAATGTACTTGCATCGTTACCACAGTATACATAACAGTACTATATACTCGAAAGATACACGCAGTAATTAAAATAGTCAACATAATCATATATCGTCGCCCCCGTGGCTTACAACTCTCGCACAAGAGTTTGGAGAAAACGGAGTAGATGAAAAACAACACTTCTTGAGGCTACACTCTAGTGGCACATGCTGAGCTACTTCCTTTTGCCCTAACTCTGGTGTAGGTACCAATGCATTATTTTCCCTTTTTTTTATCAAACTTATAATATATCTTGATTTTGTTTAGCTATTAGTTATTATTCGTTTTTATTTTAATAAGAAATAATATAAAGAAATACATTTAAAAATATAAAAAAATGGGCACAAATCTTTCAAACTTTCTGTTTAGCTTCCCCAAGCATACGTACATTCAATTTGTTTGGTCAATTGTCTCAATCGGCAACGCGTAACTTTTTAAATGTGTCACTGTGTACAAGTGGCGCACAATGGGCGGGGGAGAACGGGAATGAAGGCTTCTTTCCTTACCCTTCCCGTCCTTCAGGTGTCTGCAATTTAATCTGAGTCGTTCAAAACTATACTGTCATATATAGTTTCTACTTTGGCACGGCCGAGCTCGTGCATGCAATCTTGGGTGTAATTGGCTCATCATCCGCCGATTATTAAGAACTCTCTCGATTGGGAAATTAGGTACTTACAGCTAATCACACATACATACAAAATACCGCACAATTTTCCAAAAGGTTGTCTCGTTACTGCATTTAACGTTATCTGATAGCTGCCGAACAGTTACTGCATTGACAGCGGGGGTGATAAATAACATAATCCTTAATGTCTGTCCTTCTGTTTTCTTATCCAAATATATATCACTTAACTGACCCTGCCTAAACCTTTATCGTCATTGAAAGTGTCGTGTTAACCATTCGCGCGTGACTTAGTAATTTCGTATAGACGTGACCGCAAATAAATGTCAGCGTAACTAATAATATTGCATCGTTACGATAACTCAGTTAGTCAACACTAGTTTCCTTTACAATCAAGTCGATATTTTCAAGGAATGCATTTATTTCCCAACAACATGAATTTCATGTATAAAAATTCTGCGCAGCCCTCTTTTCTGCAGCGACGCATGGACTTATAAATCTATATCATTTTATATTATAAAATATTTTTGGGCATAAAAATTTATTATTTTATATAATGAAATAATAAAAATGAAACTTTTTAAAATAAATAAATTAAATATTGTCGGACACAGCGCCATCTAGCCCCAAAGTAAGCGAAACTTGTGTCATGGGTACTAAGCAACTGATAAACATACGTAAATACATTTTTTTTTGTAACTACATACTTATTTTATCATAGAAACTAAAATAGGTCTGGGTATACCAAGACAAACAGACATGTTCATGCACACAAATGTTTGTCCTGTGTGGGAATCGAACCCACGAGCGTTGGTGTCCAAGTAGCGTAACAGCGTGTTTCACCACTGCGCCACCGAGCTCGTCAACTTTGTGCCGCCGCCGAAAAAAAAATCTGCAGAATAATATTATTTTTTTGAGACAATATCTATACGATGCGTGTTGTTTTATGTGGTGCACAGCTTCCTTCTACAATCGCACCGCTCGCCATTGGCAAGGAATTTAACCGCAGCCAAAAACAACTCTCTGGAGGGTCGTTGTGTTCCTGCGTGTGAGTGAGGTCACCTGTAAGCTCCTAAGGAGTTGCTGTGTTACCAGCAGAGGTGGCATCGGGCGAGCGATACTTAATATATTACAAGCGTTTATAAGCAAGGGTGGCCGCTTTACATAGGTGGGGCGTATGCTTGTATGCCTCCCGACGATGTATAAAAAAATAATAAAAAAATGTAACATAGTTCAAGGTTACTGGAGACTTTCTGTTGTGCCGTTTACTGTCTGCTGAGGTTTTCCCGGGAGTACAGCATGGGTTCTTAAAAATAGCATAAAGACGTTTTTATTGTATTTGATAACGTGAATGATGCTGTGATCTTTCATAAGCTACTTGACGTCTGTATGATGGTAAACCATTACCAGACTGTTGTACCAGATTAGTGGTATATAAAAAATTACGACATCTGATATAAGTATTTGTTATTTGTGAAGTAGTCATAGAATAGATATCTACTGCTTCTGGCTGTATTTTTTTTCATAGTCTGTGTACGTCGTCAATATTGAAAACCTAGAGTTTTCGTAATCTGTCATCTTCGTAAGAGACATATGGAACACGCGACAGCTTGATTTACAAAATATGAATTGCCTTGAGTTATGAAGGCATTTAAAGATGTGAAATTGAATTGGGAAATGATTCAGCATATGCATTAATATTTCTTTAATGTTACCACTTGACAGTACAATACACAAAAGTAATGTAATCTCAATTGAAAAGAGACCTATATTGGAAAGTTTCTTTCAGCACTTCTTCTTCGTCACCGGTCGTTTTACGAAAATATGAAAATTATGAGAAATTAAGAAAATGCAATACGATTTCAATTAAGAATTTAAGATGTATCTAAGTGCCCGCGAAGATCCAATGATAAATGAAGATTTTTTTTAATACTACTAGATTGGACAAGCATGCGGCCCGCATCAGATGGTAAGCGGTCACCACAGCTTATTGACGCTCGCAACGTCACAGGGATATTACTCGCGCGGTGCCAATCTCGTGACCTAAGGATGTTTCGTCACAGTACCTAGTAATTTATCTGCCATATCCCACCCTTCAAACCGGAACACAGCTATATAAATTAGCTGGTTGGCGGTAGAAATAGGAGCCAGAGGTACCGATGCCGACGACTTAGACGACTTTTGTACAAAGTCTCCCTCTGGTAAAATCAGATTAAGATTATTTTTTTTTTTTTTGGGTCATGTGCCAGAAGCGTGTTCGTTCGCGACCCCTGGCAATCAGTCGATTGCAATTCTGGACCAAAAGCGCACCGATGTGCGGATCAGGGCGTCCCCCGTAGGCGACGCGCACAGATCCGCCCCCGTCGGTGCGAATATAGCTGCATGCGGCGGTGGGGGCCGCCACCCACCACGCAGCGCTAATTCCGGCGGGACGAGTAGAGCCGATTGCCGCATAGGCACGTGGAATTTGAGAGGTAGATTGAATGATAAGACGAATGAATTGATAGACGTAATGAATGATAGACGTTTGGATGCTTTATGTGTGACAGAGACTAAGCGCAAGGGGAGCGACACCGATGATCTGCCCGGTGGTATGATGGCCCTATGGTCTGGGGTAGACCGGGACGATCATGCCAGTGCTGGTGTAGGTGTCGTACTCTCCTCTCGCTTAGCACTGGTGTAAGAGATTACTGTTTGGTAGGGCCTAGACTTCTCGTATTAAACTGGGCATCACGAGAGTATTTTTGGTTGCAGTATACGCTCCCGTAAGCTCAGCGTGGGCTCAAGAACTGGAGAAGTTTTGGGAGTCTGTGAGGGATGTTCTAGACTTATCCACGATGATCCAGCCACGCTTTCCTCTTTCTTGCTACGTAGGATTCACTAGCGAGTTGTTATTTGGCTGCGATTTTCTGTGAGGTAGAGGTTCTTCCCCAGACGGGCTGCTTTGATGCGCTCTACCTCGTACCTACCTACCTTTGAACGAAATTGAGTGAGGTGTGAAATGGTAAAATTACGTCTCGCTCTATTCTTCCTACCCTGCAAAGGACTTGGTGTAACGAATAGACAGATATCACGGAGGCCATAACCAGTTTATATCCTCCGCGGTAGGAATTCTGGACAACTTGAACGAGCCAGGAGAGAGTTTGTATTGGACCCGGGCCGGGGAAACACGTTCAATATGAACGCACAGTATTCAACAAGAGTTAAATCGAACTGTCAGTGATATACCAGAAGATTATTGTAATAAAAACTTATTTAAAAGAAAAAAAATATGGCTATAGGGCTGATCCATGAATTCTCTCCATACGTATCGCCTGCTCATTTTGCAAGGAAATATAATTTTCTTTCTATCTCTATTTACGCACAACACAGCAAAAGTTCTTATTAATAGAATAGAATTTCCAGATTTCATTTTGACGATCATTAATGAAACCTCGCACATTTTTTAATATATCATAAAGTTATGCCATGGCTACTCTACAATATTTACAATACAGAAGAGTGTCTCAACTAAATCGGAAACTAAAACGATTCATCGGTCACTTTATCACGTATGAAGGCAATCAATTCGCATATGGATGTACTTAAAAATTAAGTACACTTGATGCCTAATTACAACAGAATAACAGACCGCAATTGGCGAATTAAACTAGGCACGAATGACTAAAATCCGTTTTTGAAACTTTCCTATTTATTTTTGAACCTTTCCTATTTATTTTTGAACCATTCCTATTTATTTTTGTGCACGAAAGGAATGAATTACTTATAAAGTGTAGGTACGAACATCCTGTATTTGTTGATTCGCAATAAAAATACGCCATCGCCATGGTAACTATTTGGTGATCAATAAAAATAATTGAAATCTAGCTTTTGTGAAAATTCTGCAACTTACAGGACGAGACGGGTCGCTGAATCTTCGATCGTGGAGACCAGGGAATATCCAAATATACTCCGTTATATCACTCTCACTGAACACTGTATTTGGCAGGATCTATTTTTTTTGTGCCCGTCGGCGTAACAAGTGTGTCGCGCGGTTGTGCGGCGTGTTGTGGTAAACAAGAGCGCGGTGGATGACGCATGCGCCGCCGGGGACCGCTCGCGGCCGAGTGCCGCCGGGAGCCCGACTCCAGGCCCGAGCCGCCGCAGTCGGCGATCCTTACTACTCGTAACGAAGGACTAATTTAGTCTGCAAAGCGCACGGCGAGTGGACTTGATCCGTCTCTGCAGGCGGTTTGCTGCCAGCCAAACCACCGCCTGCAAGTTTGATGAGCTCGGTGGCGCAGCGGTAATAATGGTTTTGACACCGACGCTCGTGGTTTCGATTCCCACACAGGGCAAACATTTGTGTGCATGAACTGTTTGTCTTGCTCTGAGTGTTTCAAAAGAGGTTAGGCGTATTAATGCAACCCATCTGGGTAAGTACCCCCACATCACAGAAATCCACACCCAAATAACAAATCTCTGGAGGGCTGTTGGGTTCCTGCGTGTGAGTGAGGTCACCAATAATCTCCTAAGGAGTTGCTGTGTTAACAGCACAGTAGTATGCATAGTCTAGATATTCACTACATACCTAGTTTAACAAATTATAAAAAGTCACTAATTAAGTCAATTTTACAATTTAGGTCTTGCTTAATAAACCAGCAATGCATTATAATCAAATTATTACTGTTGTTACCTATGGAATCATTTACAGTTTTGAAATAAAATGTCATTATTATTGGATGTACTTCTATAAGAATTATATTTGCTTGTCATGTTAAGGCACGTCGGCCGCAGCTTGTATATGTATGGGTTTATCTATCTCCAGCTTTCCGTACTCTTAGGACACGCTCAGCCGTCGATCCCGGCTGTGGTCGATGAACGACAGTCGTTAAGCTAACTTAGAGCTTCGTGCGGTTGGAAAACACTGTCCTCCGCCAATGCGCAGTCCAACAGAGGGCGGGCCGTATCCCTCTAGTGGAATGAGTAACCGTTGACGTACCTAACTAAACTTGATAGGTATTATTTACAAATATTTCCGACTGATCTGCGACGCTGGATGTAATCTCAGTGATCAGGGTTAAGTTCTTTACATCACAAATTACATAACCCTGGCGAATGTTCTAAGGAGCTTTTAGACCTCGTCCCTCCTTCTCCTTTCCTCCTCCGGAACACTCGTGCTTGACTGAGATCGAATCCACATAGAGTTGGGTCGCTGACCTTTCGTAAGAGATTCAGCAACTCATTTCTCTGTCGGACTGTCAAAATGTGGATTTCGCTTCCGGTGCATGTGTTCCCCACCTCCTATAATCCTGGGAAAAGAAAACCGCAGCCAAATAGCAACTCCCTAGTCGTGTTCCTGTGTGTGAGTGAGGTCATGGACATTTGCAACGCCAGGTGTGTACCCCGTAAAAACTCTTTCACGCACTTCTTGAAGAAGCCCATGCTGTAGTCCTTCGGGAAACCCCCGGCTGGTAGTTAAATCCTTTGCTTGGGAATTCTCGGAAGAAAACTTCTCTGCAACCGCACAGTGCGCAACCATTGCGGTTCCAGCGTGTGAGGCTGAAGTCCCCGCCGTCGGCGAGCGGTGCGAAAAGAAGCTGTCGACATCATATCGAATAATTCTTCAGAACACAACCCATTGTGCAATCGGTAGAACACACAAATGGAGGCAAAATTTCTCCTTAAACTTGAAGGTAACTTACCACTGCGCCACCGAGCTCGTCAAAAGGCTACTTCGTAATCCACTAAGCTACTGCTAACCTACCCTATTCTTTTTCCAAGAGATTAATGCGAATAAAACTTATCACATGTATAACTATGATTTTTACCTCATGGTAAGTAGTTACCGTGGCCTATGGGTACTTGGTCGACATTTTTTCGTTGCCAATACAGCCGTTGACGACAATATGCGATTTTTAATAAAATAAATAAAAGTCCCATAGTCTATCACATCTATTTAATTATAAAAACAGAACGCAAATAAAATAACAAGCCCAACTGCACACCAACGAACAATCTTTTATCAATACACATAGTTATACATGCACAACGGTATTATTACCAACATACAATTATTTTATGTATTTCTAGAACACACATCGTCTTTCATACACTCACTCACCTCGCTGGTTATTTCTCTAACCTTACTAATAAAATACTAAGCATTTGTACTGCAACTGAATAGTGAGCGAACAAAACTCACATACTGTACATAAACAGCTCTTTATCCTATTTACCTTTTATGAGAACTAAGTGGTTGGTTTGTTTAGTAAAAGCGAGTAAATTTCCTAAGCAAGATTTGGTGGTAAATTACCAAATTTGGTTTGCCGATGAAATTTAAGCTGTAAACACCCGACATAGCTAGATCTGTGGTGTTTTAGACTTTCATTGTTCGATAAAGTTGTTTGATTTATTAATGTTTACAATTATTTTTTGATAGAAGTGGATCACACAATTTATTTTTAGGAATCGGTATATTTGTTACTTTAATAACTAGACAGCTGTTATATCATCTCACCTACACCTACATAGATAGTAGAAACATTGACAAGATTCGTGTGAACTATTTTAAACTTACATAGCTATACTTATACTACGACACTACATAGTAAATGGTCATTGTATTGGTTGACATTACAGTAGGCGTGCTGGCAATACATTGCTGCCTAGACAAAACGTAGTAACTAACAGGTCACAAAACAAGCAATGTACCGCGTAAATGCACCGCCTGGTTAAGTATGTAATAGCTAAGCTAATATTTTCTTTGGATTTTTTATTCGAATAGTTATTCTATAGGCCAGATCTTGTTTAAAATGTATTCACGGGCTACGAAAGTCATCGAAACTTCTAAGTACGGATATGTACAAGTATGATAAGATACTGAAAGGGAACGCCAGATTTAGGAACATGATTTTTACGAAGAGTTATACAATCAATATCATCTATAATAGACATAAAAACTAGGACCTAGTCATTGTGAGATAGAGGAGTCTTGTGGTTCAATTATATTTAACATAATCTGAAATCAAAATAAAACACGTTAGTTTCCGGCCTTTTTATTGGTCCTACAGTTGGTTTCAACCGAGTTGCTCTTCCAAATACCCTCGGGCGCGGAACGTACGAAAACCTGTCATTATTCTCTGACGGGTCACTCGTCCAAATCATGCAAATGCATGCATGTACGATGAAGTCTCTCATACACTGTTACCATAACCAAGGGTACAGAAAATGCATGTTACTCATTGATAATTAGTGGGATTTGAGTTACAAGGGAAAAATGAAGCTATTCAACAATTTAGCATAATTCTAAAAAATAACAAAATACGGTGATTAACCACCGATATTATAAATATAGATTTTATATAAATTTTAGTTCAGTACCATAAGAAATGGACCAATTAACCAGTATCTCTTACAATACTACTAACTCCCTCAATTCGTATCCATTTAGAGGTATTGAAAGAGGATATACGACCAAGTGTGGAGCTTTTTCATTTTGCACACATCCACTGATGAGAAATAATTAAACTTTTTAGCATTAAAAACTCAAGAGTTTCATTGGTGAATGTCTATGAAAGTACTTTATTGTATAATTGAGGCAATAGCTCCACACTTGACACTTATGCTTATTGAATGTACAGATATTGGTTTGTTCCCAGACTTAACTGAGAAATTATAGACCCATATATTCTACTAGTTCTGAGTAAAATATTCGAAAGGATATGTTGAGTCAATTGAGACTACTTTAAGACTAATAAAATTTTGATTGGCTAAGCACTTTTTTAATACTTGAGAGGTCGCAGGATGCTATTGAGATCTTCTGTGATCTCTCCATAGCTTTTAATCGTGTCGACCAGCGGACATTGTAACTCGAGCTGTGTCACTATGGGGTTAGAGATAAAGCCCAAAAGACATAAATGGGGTTATATCTAAAGTCAGTTATGTTAGTAGTTGGATGCCTAAGGATTCTATTTATGGTTCCATGTTTATTTTTAATGTATGTGAACGATCTGCCCTACATTGTGCAAAGAAATGGTGAATATAGTACAATTTGCTGATGATACCTCTTTAATGTTACTCTGGTGCGAAAATATTGACAAGGTAAATAGTATTCTGTCTACCATTTTAAACTGGTTAACATGCAATAATCTTTTATTTTAAACTCAAATAAAACAAATTAAATTTAGTCTACCAAATGTGACCTCTGGCAATACAGAAGTACTTATTGATAATGAATTAGAATTAGTTAAAGATAGGTACAGTATTTCTTGAAACTACAGTATACTCTAAATTGCAGTGGATCCCCGAAATAAATAAACTTGCCAGTAAGCTCAACTCGCTACATATGTAGTTAGGAGAATCAATAAGTATAATCAAGAAAACATAATGTATGTTCGTAAATCTATCGTTTTCAAAATTAAAAAAAAACAGAAGCCGAAATAAGTTGCCGACATGCACAAAATCATTATCATTTACATCGGCCTACAAAGACTGGCAAATGTTTATCTAAATCGGCTATTTGTCAGGAAACATTTATTAACATAAACGAGACTGCCCTCCTAGGACAGCACTTCACAGATCTCCTTCGTTACAGCAAGCGACATACAGACTAGCTTACGACTAAGTTACGACTAGCTTACACCTAAATCAGTCTCACTGAATACATCGAATGGTGAGATTTGTTTGTAATTGTCGAATCTGGATGTCTCCAGCACACCTATAGATATTCTCTTGTCGAATCTGGATGTCTCCAGCACACCTATAGATATTCTCTTGTCGAATCTGGATGTCTCCAGCACACCTATAGATATTCTCTTGTCGAATCTGGATGTCTCCAGCACACCTATAGATATTCTCTTCTGCTTACGAAAACTACCAACTGTTGTACTGCTCGTTTGCTTTCTTATATCTTTTACCATACAACTCTCTGGTAGGTCGTTGGGTTACTGCGAGTGAATGAGGTTGGCAGTTCCTAAGAAGTTGTCGTCTTAACAACAGGGAGTGGCAACGAGCGAGCGATACTTCCTTTATCTATATTTATGTCATTGCCATCACAGACGCTTGGCGTTAAGTAAAAAGTGTCTTGATTTGATTTGTCACGGATCATGTTTTTTTCGAACCACGAAGATCTAGGTCTGTCTCTACGTCGAGTCTCGTACGTAAAGTGTAGGGCCCTGGTGTTGCAACGAGCCTGTCTAAATGTGAAAAATATATGGTAATAACAAGTATACACATAGACGAGTGTTATGCGAGCACCGGAACAGCCGCGCGCCTGCGGGTGGCAACTTTGTCGCGCGATTTTTGGAACCAAAAAAAATACCTATTCGCCTCAAACTCGCTTGTTTAATCACCTTAGCGTTACCCCGTTTCCTAACTCGCGAGTCTGCTCCCTAATACTAAGGATTTGGCGAAGATATTATTTATTATATAGAGTGACTGCCGTCATACCTTCACAAACCAGAGGGAATACAATACCTTTCTTAGGTAAGGTCACACGACTTTCGATATATAATTTCTTGGACGTGCGGGTTTCCTAACCATGTATTCCTTCATTGCGAAACAAGTTACAATTAAAAATATGTACGTAAATCGGAAAACGCGAATTAAGTGGTACATGCCAGGATTCGAACGTGACTAGTTGATCAATAGGCGGGTTATTTATCCACCAGGCTACCACTGCTCTCCCTTGTTAGATTAATATTAATATAATTAAATAAAACATTCCGTCTTTTTGCGATGTGTACATAAAATTTCTTAATGTGGTAGATGTACATTGAACACAAAACGTTTGCTAAAGTCTAACCCCTCATTGTCGCACGCTACCGGGAAGTGCCCGGTAAATCCCTCCCTCCCTCGTTGTCACAAGTTCTGAACAGTGCGGCACACCGGACGTGACAGGAATTCAGACTGTCATCTCATCATACTACCGAAAGACCACACTCCCAGAGAATTTCATGTGCCGTTACAATTTCATGATCAGTATCACTCGCATAGAGGCAAGCGACAACAGTTGTTAGTTTTGAAATAATCATGAGGTTGTATATATTACCAGTAAACAGTTGGTGTTAACTCCAGCCCAGATTCGCAACAGATAACTCCGATTTTGGGTTACCATAACACCTATACTCATATTAACTACTATGATGAAACCACATTTATCAGTATGTATCCAGCACTTTATAAAAAAAAAATAGGCAAACACTTTTCTTTATTCGAATCTAATTGATCAAGCAAGGGGTCAAGCATCGACAGCGCCAGTTATAGGGCCATCAATTTGATCAGCTTAGCATCAAAACTATATGGAAAGGAGAATGAGGGTGAAATCTGATGAAATGCTGTGGGAGGCACAGGCAGGATTCCGAAATGGAAGGGGATGTACGGATTGAGTTTTCTCGCTCTGCAATATCTTCTTTGGTTCTGTGGATCTTGAGAAAGCATTTAATAGGGTTGTGCGAAAGGAACTGTGGGACATATTGCCGAGATATGGGATTGACGGTTCACTGCTCCGTGCTGTGCAGTCCACTTACAAGGATTGCTCAGCATGTGTGCAGATTGATAGCAACATGTCACCGTGATTTGATGTCAAAATCCGTGTTAAACAGGGTTGCATGTTGTCTGCTAGGCTGTTCATTCTGTATCTCGATAGTTGTCTACAGAGAATAAGATTGACGAATGTAGGAATACGCATGGGTGAACTGTCTACTGTACTTTTATCAGAAACACCATCTGAACTGCAAACACTGATCACAACGATGAAAGACGAATGTACGGAGTAAGGCTTACTATTGAATGTGAAGAAGACAAAGATAATGGTATTTGAAAGAGAAGAAACCAGAACCAATGTAAGGATTACGGTAGATGATGAAGTGTTGGAACAAGTGAATGAGATTGTATAAAAACTTTAACCAGAAGACACAGCTCGCTATACACAATGCAGTGCTGATCCCAACGCTTACTTATGGAAGCGAGAGTTGCCAATTTAAAAGCCAAGCCTCGAAACAAATATTACCTTTCATAAATCCGAAAACACGAGTTTACTCGCACATTCCAGGATTCGAACCTGTTGTTCAATAGGTCGGTTTCTTATCCACTGGACTATGACTGCTTACTATTTTACTTTGACACTCGCTCTCTCTGCCAAACTTAGCTCTCTCTTATAGCTGTGACTTCTGGCTCATTTTTTGACTTACTAGTTGATATAATAAAATTTTATTTCATGTACAGTCGGCTCAATAAACATATAACATTCGTTCGTGTTCACAACAACATTGGCAGACCACTTGTCATTCCGTGTTGGTTAACTTTAGGCCGAGTGTACATTAAAACTTTACTTGTTACAGAACGTTGAACTGCTTTTATGTGTCCAGGTTTCACGAACCGAACATCGAACACGATGCTCGACGCTTTGCAACAGCTTCATTTGAATAACCGAATGAGTGAATTTGTTTAACATTAACTCGAGTAAAGACACGATCGCGGACGAAACATGTGCTGTGTAGTGAAGTGCAAAAATAAAAAGAAATGTTACAGGATGTATACCGTGAACATCACGGCGAACATTGCGCCGAACATTCGCTGGAAAGTTACATTACCGGAAAATGCTTGATTAATTGATCATTTGTAAAATTATAGAAACGTAAACTAAATGGTACTCACAAACGTAGTTTCAATCTGATGACTTCGATTAATGGTGGTGTATCATTGTCAAGGTCACACTTGCGGTGACGAGTAAGTGAGTTAAATGTATGAAATTTTTATCTTTTTTCTGTTCTTTGTTGTAACAGTGCTATAAGACACAGTGTGATGAATTATACACGGTGAAAAAAACCACGAGGCATGGAGGAAACCATATTAAATACTAAACCAAAAGGTCATTAAAACGGAAAATTCTTTATTTTAATAATAGATTCAGGCGTTATTTTGCGAAAGTCAAATTTACATACAAGTTAGTAGCCGTAAAGGAAAACATTAATTTCAGAGTATCGATTGAGTCACAAAAAATCTCCAATAACATTGTATGAATCACTATGTTTCCTTTCCGTTCCCTCAATGCCGTCGTTTATAAACACCCTGTATGTGTGAATTTATTGTTACTTAAACAAGCCTCGAAGCTCTGAGGAGCTCGATGGCGTCGTTGCGTGTGTCAGTCTAACAGAATGTGCAATAAGAAACGTAAACTATACGGATCACTCAGCTTCTGATTTTCAGAAAGTATCACAAAAATGATGATCAATCACCAAAGTTGAACGTTGGTACGTGTTTTTTTATTGAAGTTGGTAGACATTTTTCTAAATTCCGACTTCAGCGATGATACTTCTGGTGGACGTCCAGAAAAGTTGTTTTTTGTTTCATTCAATTCTGTTCACTGTGACTCGTCGAGTTGGTCCTGTTGCCGGGTGTCGTGCAGGCACTCGTAGCCGTACTTGATGATGAAGTGGACCCTGGGGTCCGAGACCAGCTCGGCCAGCTCCCGCGCAGTCAGGATATCCTCCAAGGGAGGAAGAAGCAGCTCCAGGTCACCACCTGCGCATCACATAGAATTAATGTATCAAAGCCTACCTTAACCAGTACCTGGTGAACCCTGACAATAGCAAGGACACGAGACATTCGTGAAATGGAAATTAGGAGGAGGAAATTTAATTAGGAGGGCGTATCAAAGCAGTCCCTCTGGGGAAGTATCTCCACTTCACAGAAAATTGCAGTCAAATAACAACTCACTAGAGGGTTGTTGTGTTCCTGCGTGTGAATGAGGTCACCATTAAGCTCCTAAGAAGTAGCAGTAGAGGTACCATCGCGCGAGAGATACTGAATGTATTGCAGGCGTTCATAGGTTATGGTAAACGCTTTACATCAGGTGGGCCGTATGCTTGTATGCCACCCGAGGTTGTATAAAAAAAGCTTGGCTAGGACATTTAATAACAATGAAGCGTGTAAGAACCGCGTCATATAGCGCTCTCTCTGCCTACCGCGCAAAGGAGTTGGCGAAAAGTTATAGACAAATAGATGTTCAAATGGGGAAGTGGAGCTACTTCCACAATCGAGCTGCCTATAACAGGCCGACGTTGCAGTTCTTAGATATTTCATGCACAAAAGGCGGTGCACGTTTCCCATCATGCGAGTCGTATGACTAATACGAGGTCATATATTACGTACGTAAATAGGCGTATGACGAGCTGGTGGAGTGTTTAGTAATGCTACTTTAACAACACAGGCTCGTGGGTTCGATTCCCACATAGGACATGTGTATGAACATTTTGACTTGGTCAGTGCGTTTTAAGAAAGGTGGGGCGCATCAAAGTAGATAGACTGGAAAAATATCTTCACCTCACATAAAACTACAGTCAAATAACAACTCCTCGGAGTGTTCTTGTGTTCTTGCGAGTAACCGGGGTCACCAGTAAGCTCCTAAGGAGTTGCTGTGATAGCAGCGGAGGTAGCAACGAGCGTGCAATACTTCCTGTATTGCAACTGTTCATAGGCTATTGTACCCAGTTTTCATATCAGGTGGGCCGTGTGCTTGTGTGCCTCTCGACTTTGAATAAAAAGGTTTCGAAGTGTACTAAGCTCGGTGAATGAAGGATGAAGTAGTGACAAAAATTGTAAAGAGTATCCTGAGATGGTTTGGTCATTTAGAAAGAATGAATGACAAAAGAGTTACCAAAGAAGTGTATCAGGCAAGAGTGAATGGAGATCGGTAGGGACCGCCCTAGACGCACACACATAGATCAAATTGGTGATGTGTTGAAAAAGGGCTAAACTAAAAGTACCCAAAGCTGAAGAGCATGCATGAAGATGTTGATGAGTGTGGAAGAGGCGAGGTATGTTTGGATCAGTGCCCCTGGTGTTCCATAGTCTCTGGCTACCGCAATGGGAGACAGGCGTGATGATATGTATGTAAGCTCGGTGTCCTATGCCTTATAAGTACAAACTGCAGTAGCTACTACATAGCACGCGGGGCGTCATACCCATAACGTGCACGAGGTCGATGAGCCTGAAGAACATCTTGTCGTGCAGCTCACTCGCGGGCGCGTCCACCCGGCAAGACGACCAGTCGTCGCGGAGCAAGCACGCGCACCACACCTGACGAGACAACAATATGTATAGTTACGCGTATCAAAGATGCGAGTGAGGTGTGTAGGGACAAAATCACAGTCATCGGTTCTCTATGCCTACCCCGCAAGGAATTTAGTGTTAAGATATAAATAGTTAATATTGAGATTATAAATAGTTAATATTGAGATGGTGGGCACGCGACCAGAGAGACAACCGCAGCATCCGAAGCAGACACGACCGGAGCAGCCACGCTAGCGGCCGCGTGCATCTACTAACGGTAATGGGTGGGTGCCGGCCGGCACTAGTTTGCATGAATTAATAAGTCGCTTAAGCACACTTAGTAGTTTAGATCAAATTGTCTGCAAGATATAAATAGATAGATAACTAAATATTTAAGAAGGCCAAATTAACATTAAAAGTAAAATTTTTGACAATAAAAGTCAAATGTCATAGATGTCGATGCCTTCATTGATACAGGTGGCGTGTGTAATGAAGTCGTCCTCTCACCCTGAGGTATATTTGAATATGTCATGTCTTTCAGTTGATCACAACTTTACCAACTGTACACGAGGTTGTCGCAGGTGAACATTCATAAAAACAATACCAAAACGAAACAAAACAAACACCAAAGCAAAATTGATAAAATTTACATTGGCTGGCCTCTGTCGGCGGGCCTGGCTGGCCGCCTGCCGACAGGCCCCGGACGAGGTTCGTTTGGGAGTGTTTATATTTTGTGTAAAATCGTGTTTTTTAGCAATGTAGATAAACGTAATAACCAAACCCTTATCTAAATACAAAGTTTCATCCAAATGGTTAGAGCCGTTTCCGAGATATACTAAATATGTGTACATATATACAAGAATTACTCGTTTAAAGAAATAGGATACGTTCTGCAATAAAACATAGGCTACTTTTTATACAGAATATAATAACAACAGGACTCAATTAATCGTCAAGACTTGGACCATATGATGGCACCATTTTGGGATACCTTAATCATTTCCGAGATACCAGGAACATACTTAAATAAATAGAAAAATATACGCGAGGAAAATTGAGTTTTTTTTAGAAGTGTTTAAAAATAATCAAATGCTCACCCTCAACCTGAGCTCGTCCCTCATCTCCATGTCCTGGATGTAGTCGGTGAGGTCCAGCGCCTTCTTGTAGTCGTACTCCGAGAGAGACTTGCTGTCCGACTCTATGTACATCTGGAACAAACGAGCATATTGTTAACCGGAGCACAGCTCGCGAACACCGTCCATTGGTGGTCGAAATCTTGGGGGCTTAAGTCTATACTAACCTCGCATTTTTTTACACTAAGGTGGCAATCAAGCATACGGCCTGCCTGATGGTAAACATTCACCGTAGCCTATGGAAATTTGCAACACCAGGGGTGTCACTCATGCGTTGCCGACCCTCTAAAACTTCTTCACGCATTTTTGAAGAATTCCATGCTGTACTCCCTTGGAAAAACCTCGGCTGGGAGCTCGTTCCACAGCTTGAGAGTTCTCGGAAGAAAACTTCTCTGGAACCGCACAGTACGCGACCATTGCCTTTGACGAGCTCGGTGGCGCAGTGGTGGAACGCGCTGTTACGCTACTTTGACATCAACGCTGTCATGGCATTGGGTTCGATTCCCACACAGTACAAACATTTTGTGTGCATGAACATGTCTGTTTGTATTGGTCTGGGTATTTTCTATGTATAATATGTATTTACAAAAAAATATGTATTTACGTATATTTATCAGTTGTCTAGTACCCATAACACAAGCTTCGCTTACTTTGGGGCTAGGTGGCGCTGAGTAATTTGTCCGACAATATTTATTTATTTTATTATTGCGGTTCCAGCGTATGAGGGTGAACTCCCCGCCGTCGGCGAGCGGTGAGGTTATAAAAAGTAGCTGTCGGCATCATTTTGAACAACTCTTCAGAACAAAACCCGTTGTACAATCGGTAGAACACACAAAGGGAGGCAAAAAATCTCTTTAAACGCCAGGGTTCAATACCGTGTGTAAGCTTAGGATTATCGACAATTCTCACAGCTCGTCTCTGAAGAGAATCACACGGTCTAAGCTGGTATCCAGGTCCAAAGATAGCTGCAGTACTCCAAGCGCGGTCTGACTTGAGACTTATATGACATAAGTCTTTGCCCCGCACTGAAGTACCGCTTTGCCCTGTTGAGCACACCAAGTTTTTTTGACGCCAGCTTGACCTTCTCCTCTAGGTGATTTCTATATAGAACGTCACTGTAGATCTCGACCACAAGCATCCTAATACTTTTGGTGACGGTAAGAGATGTGTTGTGAAGTAGAAACCACAGCAAATGGAGTTTTCTTAGCGGTAACCGCGCAAACTTGTGTCTTCTTAGGGTTGAATCCGACCAAGTTAAGCCGCCCCCAGTCAGATACTTTAGTCAAAGTACCATCCATTTCAGACACAAGTTTATCGCGGCTTTCCTCCACAAGGGAACGAGGGATGTTTGCACGGCCTGTATAATAAGTGTCCCCGGTGCCGTCGTCCGCATAACAATGAATGTCATAAATTGACAACATATCATTGATATGCAGCAGAAACAGCGTCGGATATAGTACAGAACCCTGAGGGACGCCAGCATTGATATCCATACTATCGGAGCATCCACCGTCAACCACGGCTTTTATGCATCTGTTGGATAAAAAGCTGGCGACCCATTTGCACAAACCCTCGGGCAGCCCGTATGATGGTAACTTCGATAGAAGACCCCGGTGCCAGACTCGATCGAACGCCTTCGCCATATCCAGGCTGACAGCCAATGCCTCACTTTCGGTACACCACCTACCACCAGCGGTGTGTAAGATATACTAAAAGATCACCAGTTGAGCGACCGTAGCGAAAACCGTATTGACGTTCGCTGATCAAGTCGAAAACAAGTCGCCTACAAGTGGTGCACACTGTCGGCTGACAAACAAGTTCTTGGATTGAACATCTTATGACTCACAGGTGGCAGGAGAAAGGAAAGAAAACGTTCATAAGAAGAAATCGTATTAAAACAAGTGAATGAGATTGTATATCTTGGATGCACTTTTATCCGGGATGGAAGGTATACCGCTGATGGGTAAAGACCAGTAACAACTGAGAATAGCGCTAGTGAACGTTGGATAAACTTCTTGGAAGCAAAAACTTGAGCCTGGGGCTTCTCCCCGCGCTTTTGACTAGTGACATTGTTGTTATACTTGAAATTTTTACAATTCAGTATAAAATTAGGTTTATGGAACAATTTCGATAGTATTTTGTGACATAAGTGCTAGTGAAATTATATAGTGATGAAAAAACTCAAATATAACACGTTTATGCACTTTTTGGAAGACGTGAAAAAGTTCATTAAGAAAACCTTGTAGAAATCACTATCGTTTTACGGGTGGTATTTAAAGTGGGTTGATTGGGTCTAGGTACCCTTCCCAACTATTTTTTCAGCACAGTTCCTGAAGCTGGAGCATAGAATTAAGATTTTCAAATGTTCTAAACTGAAGACTTTGACACTGGCATAAAGTAGCAACACTATTGCCATATATATATAAAAAAAAAACTTGAGCCTGTAAGATGTCAATCTTCTCTGCCTACCTCACAAGCGGCCAAGATATAGATAAGTAGATAAAATGAAAGAGACGAGCTCGGTGGCTAAGTCGTAAATGGACGCGTCTTTGACACCAACGCTCGTGGGTTCGGTTCCCACACAAGGCAAACATTTGTGTGCATGAACATGTCTGTTTGTCTTGGTTCGTAGTATAAAATAAATAAAATAATAATGTACAGAGTGTGATTGTCACCTGCACTAGTTCCTCCGGAGGAACCACCCTGGTGTCCTCAGAGTCCAGGCCGTGTCTGATCCGTATGTCCCGCGGCAGCGCCGCGTGCAGCTCCCCGAGCGCTAGACACGACTCGATGCTGTTCCACAGCTCTGGCGAGCGGGAGTCTTCCTCCGACGCCACGAGGCACAGCTTCGCAAGTGAGGCCATGGTCTGTGGAAAGAGAACATCTTGTATTCATGTGCGAATTCTAAATTTTTATTTTATTTTACTTTAGTATATTTGGAAAACCGACAGCTTAAAACTATATTATAAATCCAGTTTAACAATACATTGAGCCAGTTACAGGTTTCCGCAAATAGCAACATATTAGACAAAGAAACTTATGACCATTAAAGAAATTAATTATTATGTAACAAGCGTACGAACATATATACATATCATGATCATCAAAGTTCAGTGCTATTGATATAATGTTGAATGTAAGACATAAATATCTTTTGACACAAAACGTATAAATCAGGGTTCAACAATGACGAGATTGCGACGAAACATCCTTAGGTCACAAAATTGGCAGCGCGCGAGTAACATCCCCGTGGTGTTGCGAGCGTTAATAGACTGCGGTGACCGCTTACCATCTAATGCGGGCCGCATGCTTGTTTGCCAATCTAGTAGTTAAAAAAAATGTAACCCCTTATATTCGCATTATTAAAAATATAAGTAAAAACAAATTTAATTATCTGCAACATAAAGTTATTTCACTTATGTTTTTTAATAATTAGTGTACTAAAAGCTTAAATATATTTAGTTTGGTGACAGGTACCAGTCATCAGATCCCCTCATCAATACAGGACACTGATCACACTAAAATAAAATTCCCTTTAATTCAATTTTAAATATAAGTACTCTGTGAAAATTTCAACTGTCTACATACATAAGATACAACGCTACACTCAGTTTCTACTGTCCGTCCGTATGTCTGTCTGTAGACGAATGGAAGGACGGCGGAGGCTTAGTAATACGGTCCCGTTCCTGTTGATATCCAATGGGTACGGAACCCTAAAAAATACTACCACACAAGATACTAAGTAGTCTCTCTCTCAGTAACAGCTGGAGTACTGTAGTGCAGTAGAAATACTACTATAACTTCACGCCAAATCCTTTGCGGGGTAGGCAGAGACAACCGAGCGTCACGTGACTTGATCCTTACACATCTCACGCGCTTCTTTAACATTCATTGCTCTTCTCATGCAAGCTCGCCGGTTTCTAGAGCTCCTGACATCACCTTCTGATAGAACACGACCAATTTGTTCATGGTAGGTAAGTCTTGGCTTTCTTCGGTTCCTAACTTTCTTCCACATTTGCATTGTATATCTGCTATATAGAAATACTATTTATGTCAATACTAATTCGTACATCGTCTGGAAGTCTATGTTTGCTGCGTTTTTTATGAGAATGCTGTTACATTAATAAATATTCAGTACTTACACACATCCTGCGCTGCGCCAGGGTCTCGGATTGCGCGAGCGCTTGCAGCGCCGTGGCGGCGGCGCGGTGCCTCCGCTGCTGCAGCTGATGCAGCGCGTAGAGCGCCGGGCGCGGAGGCGCGGGCGCGGCGTGCAGCCAGGCGGCCAGCCGCGCCGGGTACCTGGCGCCGAGCGCGCGGACCAGCAGCGCGATGCAGCGGCCGTCGCGGGAGCACAGCCACGCGAACGACGCCTCGCACATGCCCTGCAATGTAGCGCACAATATTATACACGATAAAATAAAAGATTTATAATTTATGTATATATTTATAATCGCGTGCTCGCCGGTGAAAGAAAAGAAGGGCGCGCTCGGTGGCGCTGTGGTGAAACGCGCTGTTACGTCACTTTCACACCAACGCTCGTGGGTTCGATTGCCACACAGGACAAACATTTGTGTGTCTTAGTATGGGTGCTTTCGAGAGAGGTAGAGCGCATCAAAGCAGCCCTCCACTGCACAGAAAACCGCAGCCAAATAACAACTTTCTAGAAAGTTGTTGTGTTTCTGCGTGTGAGTGAGGTCTCCGGTGTAAGCTCCTAAGGAGTTGCTGTGTTAGCAGCGGAGGTGGCATCGCGCGAGTATTGTATTGCAAGAGTTTATAGGCTACGGTAACCGCTTTACATCAGGTGGGCCGTATGTTTGTACGTCTCCCGATGTTGTATAATAATAAAAAAAACAAAGACCGTAAGAAAGGATACCCCAAGCACAAAAGCATAAAATTGATAAAATAATTAAAAACATAAATCATAAAAAAAGCCCTGGCTACGATGGTATTCGAGCCTGTGATGTAGCGTATATTTCTGATAAAATGGTAATCATATCAACACATTTATTAAATTGTTGCATAAAAACCTGCATTTACCCGGAATTACTAAAAGTAGGTGTAATTAGACCATTACACAAAAAAGGTGATCAACGAGACTATAACAACTATCGCCCAATAACGATTTTGTCGTGCTTAGATAAAATAATGGAAAGATATTTAGGTGATCACATAAACGAATTTTTGGCAAAAAATAACATAATAAACACTAAACAATACGGGTTTCAAAAAAAACGAAGTGCGACAGAACTTCTACGGAATTTCACGAATGAAGTCAATAGTAAACTCAACGATAAATTACATGTTCTAGTCGTATTTATAGACTTCAGTAAAGCATTCGATGTTTTGAGGTATGACATGCTATACAATAAACTTGCTAGATGTGGTATACAGGGACCGACATTGGAACTCTTAAAAAGTTACCATAATAACCGCTCCACCACTGTTAAAATAAAAAATCAACATAGTTCTCTCATCCCCACAGAAACTGGTACAGCCCAAGGCTCGATTATTGGTCCTACTGAATACTTGGTCTATGTTAATGACATGTGTAATGTCATAAATAAAGCATCAGTATATCAGTTTGCAGATGACACTTGTCTACTGGTTGCTCATAAAAATATAAATGAAGCACAACATATTATGCAAACTAACTTTGATTTATTGTGTAAATGGGCGCACGATGTCGGGCTAGTGATCAACAGCAATAAAACAAAACTTCTTCACATTCATTCATCTCACAATGAAACTGACATCATCCCCCATATCGTGTCTCATACCCACCTATGTCTACATACATCCAATAATAATTGTACTTGTCAGCCAATTGAAAATGTAAAAACTCACATGTATGTTGGACTTGTGATTGACGACAGACTCAACTGGAGACCCCACATACAACATATCTGTGCTAAATTGAGATCTATATTAAACAGACTTGCAATATTAAAATATAAACTTCCATATAGAGCACTTAGACTGTTGTACCTGTCACTAGCTGACTCTGTCGTCAACTACGGCCTGTGTAGTTATGGATTGACATACAAAACATACATAGACGATATTTACAGGTTGCAGCGTAGAATTCTAAATACAATAATTCCGAAACACGTTATAAAACAATGTAAAGATGACCAGGCTATATTCCAGTACTGTAAAGTAATCAATATATTTGATAAAATTAAATTTAATATACTTACTCAAGTAAATGATCCGGCATATTTAGATGAAATAAGAAGAACAGCCAACTTGAGACAACTAAGGCATACCTCTAAATATCGTCTACCCAAAACTAAAAATGCATATGGCACTAGAATATTAAAATATGTCATACCAAACTTAATCAATGAACTGCCAGCGGAACTTCAAAAATTATACATCGAGAAACACAAATATAAAGGTCGATACAAACATTATTATTTACAAAATGTACACCTGCGAAATGTGTGAGTGTTGTGGAACTGCACGCGAACATTATATTGTAGTCACTGCATGTTGATGTAGCACTTGAACGACGCACCTACACAGATAAACCTTTATAGGTTTTCGTGTAAGTAATTATCAATTATGAGATGTAATATTTAAGGATATTGATCAATAAAAAAAAAAAAAAAAAAAAAGCATAAAGCACATCCAAAATATTGTAATTCGAAAGACATGTGACTTAAGAAAGGTCCGGATTCCCTGCGAGTTGTGGACAACCCACTAGAGGTTACGAGTTCTTTAGCGGTAATCTATACTCAGTACGACAGTATGGCCATAGACTATATGTACTTGACGTTGACAGATTAAAAATATTCGCAGTTTGTATTTCACTCCGAAGAGTACGAACGTAAAATATTAATATTTTATTTTTAACCACTTTCAAAAAAGGAGGAGGTTCTCAATTCGTCTGTATGTTTTTTTGTATGTTTGTTACGCGATCATTCCGCCAATTATGAATTGATTTTGATGATTCTTTGTTTTTGTCTTTTGAATACGTAGGTCACACTATAAGTTTTGCGTAACTTAAAAAAACCACATGTTATAACCAAAATATTATGTTTATTGCTTTTCAAAATACTCTCCTTTACATTTTAAATATTTTTTCATGCGATCGAACCATTTTTTAAAACAGGAGGACCCACAGATCTGAAGGCATGTTTTCTACGTGCTGATTGAACGCTATCACTGCCTCTTCGGAGTTGGTAAAAGTGGAACCTCTCATCAAATCTTTGATTTTGGGGAAAATACAGAAATCACTTTTTCTAACACCCTGGGTAAACAAATGGTAGAATACCACTCGGCATTAACACTCTTTTGATCTTCAAGTGGAATTGTGCAGATGGGATCCGTAGCTGAGAAAAAAAACGCGATCATTTTTTTACCAACGTTTCTCGCCTGCCTCACTTTTGTTGGCCTGTTCTCATTTTCAAACACCCATTCACAAGATTGCTGTTTTTTTTCGGGTTCAAAACAATAAATCCACGTTTCGTCTCCTGTGACAATGTCATAAACAGCATTAGAATGTCCGTGGTCGTACTTCAGTAGCATCTGTGAGCACCATTCCACGCGAGCCCGCTTCTGCTCCGCTGTCAGTTCATGAGGGATCCAACGACAACAAAGTTTCCGAACTTTCAATTCTTCGTGTAAAATTTTCTGAATTTGGCTCATACCAATCCCTAATAGTTCTCGAATTGTCTCATAGGTAATCCTTTCGGGTTTTCTTCAATTAGCCGCTTAACAGTAGCCACATTATTATTAATTAATTCATCATATCATTTATTAATTAATTTAAATAAAACAAAAGTAGTGCATTTTAGGCAAAGAATAAACAGGCCCATACAAATTAAAGCGAATTACATGGACACAGAAATCGCGCAGGTGAATGAAACTAAGTTCCTGGGACTTACGTTGGATAACTCACTTAATTGGAAACCACATACTATAGCTCTGTGTAATAAAATAAGTCAATATATATATGTACTTAAAACCCTTCCCAAAATATCAAGTATAGATACAGCACTTACTGCATATAATGGTTACATTGCATCTATTCTCCGCTATGGAATTATTTTCTGGGGAAATTCTACCAACACAAAAATGGTGTTCAAGGCGCAGAAACGATGTGTTAGAGCGATATGTGGATTGCGTAAGACTGACTCCTGTGAACCTTACTTTAAATCTCTAAAATTGCTTACTCTTCCGTGTATTTATATATATGAAGTAGCAGTCTTTGTTAAAACTAATTTGAATCTATATACATTATCGTCACAAATGCAAGCGCGTAGTCTGAGGAATCCGACGAAGCTATGTCTGGGACAGTCTCACACAGCGCTTTTTAATAAAAGCGTGTTCCAAATGTCTGTAATTATTTTTAACCACATACCAAGTTACGTAAAGGAGCTACCGTTATTAATGTTTAAAAAACGATTGAAAGGAATGTTAATTGATAAGGTCTACTATCGTGTCGATGATTTTTTGAAGGATAAAGATTTTTGACAGTAGATTATTATTTGACAGATTATTTATTCACTGACATCATAGATTTGTAATTAGACAAAATATTAATTAAATTTAGAAATGACATGACTCAATGAATTGATTATAATTTAATGCATGTTTCATAAGTTGAGAGAGTTATTGACTATTTATGTCTCTCTCTATTGTAAGCCAAGTGGCAGGTCATAGCCGATCATAAATTGTACATCTGTAAGAACATTTAAATACCTATGTACCACAATAAAGTATTATTATTATTATTATTTACGTTGACGGCAGTTGAAGGCCGCCCTTCACGAAATTCGTCATGTAAAGAAACTCGACCTCTCTCAAATTCAGCAAACCATCGCCTCACGGTGCTCAAAGAAGGTGCTTCTCTCCCAAAAGCATTTTGAAGACGAGCAGCACAGTCTTGCGGAGAGAGAGAACTTTTAAAATCATAAAAAATCATCGCTCTAAAATCTTTTCGACTCAATTCCATTTTCGTTGCGTACGTAGAACTTTGATGTGTGATAAAAAACAATTGACAAATGATTTCCCGCCAATTGTTTTTTTTTATTACTAAGTAGGTTGCAACGTTTCAAAAAATATAACATTCGAAATTCAAATAGTTCCGATTAGCTAGAAGTGCAAAACTTTTAGTGTGCCCCATGTATCAATTGATAACATCAGTATACTGGCACCGACTCCAAAAATCGCTTTTTAGTTTCTAGGTGTTTTATGGAGGCGGTTATTTTTTTATTGAAATAATTTATGTTTAATAAGTTTATACACATAAGAAAGGCCTAAGAAAGTTTCCATTAACACACCGTCACAATATGCGAATACCTATATTCGCATATTGTGACGGTGTGTTAATGGAAACTTTCTTAGGTTTCTTAGGTTTAACAGTGGGTTGAAGTTACCTATAACTTCAACCCACTGCGGATCTGTTATTTGGCTGTGGTTCCACCACCACTTCTGCTCATGGAAATGAGGAGTGGCGTCCTACCGCTTTAAAAAGCGAATGAACTAGCGGGCCCGGCCGACGAATGAGACGAGGTGTGCCGGCGTGCGTACCTCGTTGATGTACTTATCGATGTAGGAGTAGAGGCGCGGCAGGTCGTCGCCGCGCACGCACATCTCGATCAGCAGCTCGAAGTCCTTGAACTTCTCGGCGAGCACGGCCGCGCGCTCGATCTGGCCCTCCTCCACTGCGGACAAACACTACTCGCTAACGTCCAAACGATAATACTCATAGTTAATGGGACAGGCCCACCACTGTGTCTCCTGTGTAGCCAGAATTAACAGCGGCGACCACCAAAAAGGCAATGAACATCCATTGCTGTCCCGGGGGTTAAACTACAGCTGCCTTGGAACTTACAACGAATTTAATCAGAAGAAATTTGTAGGAATAGGAAGTTTTGGAATTGACTTCCCCTCTTGGCAAAGTGAGAGACAGCGATATGACAAATAAGGCATTAAAAACCTCAAAGAGATGGCTAGTCAAGTGAAGCTCAACTGCCGTGCACCACGGTTTATCAAATATCTAACACTATTGGGACCTAAACTGTGAGTTGTTACCTAACACATCGATTCCAATAATATAGATTGCAGAACCGCCTAAACGCCTGGGAATTCTCCTTATTCATAGTTAATGAATAAATAGATCAGGTGTTTTGTGATTTCACGGAAGTCAAATTTACAGGCCATTTCATCTAAACTTCTTTGTGTGATTCCGCTACCAGTTACTTCATGCGAATTAACGCCGACCGTCACCCACCCATTATTCTTAATTTGCCGAGGCGAGACGAACAGAGCGGTAACGGCAAGGGGCGGGTTGAGGGTTTTGTCGGGTTGGGTCGCGGGTTTGATGAAGTTATATCTATCTGTATCTTCACGCCAGATCCCGTGCACGGTAGACAGAGAGTTGAGTGCCACAAGACTCGTGTCTTACACACCTCGCTCGCTTGTTTAACATTCATAGCTCGGTTTCTAGGGATTCTGACGTCTCCGTTAGATAAACCATGACCAGTTTGGTTATGAGAGGCTCGGTTCAGACATCCCTTATCGAACGAATCCGTCACTTGTGACCATATTGGGAGGACTAATAGTGCTCGCTCATCAGCTAGTGCTAAGTCTGTACTCACCGTGCGGGTGTATGAGATCCCGTCGCATGCGGTCGTACTGAGCGGCCGGCAGCAGTGCTCCGTCCGCCAGTAACAAGTGTGTACTCACCGTGCGGGTGTATGAGGTCCCGTCGCATGCGGTCGTACTGAGCGGCCGGCAGCAGCGCTCCGTCCGCCAGTAACAAGTGTGTACTCACCGTGCGGGTGTATCAGGTTCCGTCGCATGCGGTCGTACTGAGCGGCCGGCAGCAGAGCTCCGTCCGCCAGTAACAAGTGTGTACTCACCGTGCGGGTGTATGAGATGCCGTCGCATGCAGTCGTACTGCGCGGCCGGCAGCAGTGCTCCGTCCGCCAGTAACAAGTGTGTACTCACCGTGCGGGTGTATGAGGTCCCGTCGCATGCGGTCGTATTGAGCGGCCGGCAGCAGCGCTCCGTCCGCCAGTAACAAGTGTGTACTCACCGTGCGGGTGTATCAGGTTCCGTCGCATGCGGTCGTACTGAGCGGCCGGCAGCAGAGCTCCGTCCGCCAGTAACAAGTGTGTACTCACCGTGCGGGTGTATGAGATGCCGTCGCATGCGGTCGTACTGCGCGGCCGGCAGCAGTGCTCCGTCCGCCAGTAACAAGTGTGTACTCACCGTGCGGGTGTATGAGGTCCCGTCGCATGCGGTCGTACTGAGCGGCCGGCAGCAGTGCTCCGTCCGCCAGTAACAAGTGTGTACTCACCGTGCGGGTGTATGAGGTCCCGTCGCATGCGGTCGTACTGAGCGGCCGGCAGCAGTGCTCCGTCCGCCAGTAACAAGTGTGTACTCACCGTGCGGGTGTATGAGGTCCCGTCGCATGCGGTCGTACTGAGCGGCCGGCAGCAGTGCTCCGTCCGCCAGTAACAAGTGTGTACTCACCGTGCGGGTGTATGAGATGCCGTCGCATGCGGTCGTACTGCGCGGCCGGCAGCAGTGCTCCGTCCGCCAGTAACAAGTGTGTACTCACCGTGCGGGTGTATGAGGTCCCGTCGCATGCGGTCGTACTGAGCGGCCGGCAGCAGTGCTCCGTCCGCCAGTAACAAGTGTGTACTCACCGTGCGGGTGTATGAGGTCCCGTCGCATGCGGTCGTACTGAGCGGCCGGCAGCAGTGCTCCGTCCGCCAGTAACAAGTGTGTACTCACCGTGCGGGTGTATGAGGTCCCGTCGCATGCGGTCGTACTGAGCGGCCGGCAGCAGTGCTCCGTCCGCCAGTAACAAGTGTGTACTCACCGTGCGGGTGTATGAGGTCCCGTCGCATGCGGTCGTACTGAGCGGCCGGCAGCAGTGCTCCGTCCGCCAGTAACAAGTGTGTACTCACCGTGCGGGTGTATGAGGTCCCGTCGCATCCGGTCGTACTGAGCGGCCGGCAGCAGTGCTCCGTCCGCCAGTAACAAGTGTGTACTCACCGTGCGGGTGTATGAGGTCCCGTCGCATGCGGTCGTACTGAGCGGCCGGCAGCAGTGCTCCGTCCGCCAGTAACAAGTGTGTACTCACCGTGCGGGTGTATGAGGTCCCGTCGCATGCGGTCGTACTGAGCGGCCGGCAGCAGTGCTCCGTCCGCCAGTAACAAGTGTGTACTCACCGTGCGGGTGTATGAGGTCCCGTCGCATGCGGTCGTACTGAGCGGCCGGCAGCAGTGCTCCGTCCGCCAGTAACAAGTGTGTACTCACCGTGCGGGTGTATGAGGTCCCGTCGCATCCGGTCGTACTGAGCGGCCGGCAGCAGTGCTCCGTCCGCCAGTAACAAGTCGGCCAGTGCGGCCGCCGCTTCTATCACTTGCGCTCGGACCGTCGCGTCCGGACAGTTGTGACCGTACTCGCTAAAACATACAGTATCCATACGTGACAAAGAGCTGTAGTTATCGTAATAGAATAATAGACTTTAATAATCCTCGTTATAGAGTGCCCAATCGTTTTAATTCCATTGTTTATGTATCGGTACACATTTCAATTTATTCGAGCTAATTTTTAATAAATAATTTAGTTAAAATTAGTTGAACGAGTGATGATGGTTAACCCGTGGTTCATTTAATGTGTGCGCTGCTTTTCGGGGCAAGACAACGTCTGCCGGGTCCGCTAGTACGATATAAAAACCTCTTTTCTTTATAGTACTACAAAACTATAAAATAATAAAAGAAGGTGCGCTCATCTACATCAAATGAGTGCAATTATGTTTTGGTACTACTGCTTATTTTATGCCTTGTGCAAAAAAAACTAAGTAGATGCTTGATGTTATAATTTTTTTAGAACAGCCTCTCATTGTCAAGTTTTATTAATATTTAAAAAAAAATGTTTAGATTCCATACAATTTAAAGCATAACTGTTATGTCACCTGACGGCCTTCTTGTGCAGGTGTACTAGGGCCGGCAGTAACGCCCGCGGGCCTTGCTGCGGCGCGGGCGCAGGCGGCGCGCCGGCCCACTGCCCGCGGCACTTGTGCATCGACGACAGGACCGACTGGGATAATTACCATGTTAAATACTTTCATTAAGTCCAAAATTTGATTTCACCTTATTTAAATAACAAAATACAGACTATTGATATAAATGGGATTAAATATAAAATTGTTCATATTGGGGCTGCCTCAGGGTCCTGTTTTGCATTCATTCTTATTTTTAATGTACATGAATGATCTGCCCTATATGGTAGAGCAAATGGTGTATATTCACTATTTGCTGATGATACCTCTTTAACTTTTAATGTTATTCGCCGGTGTGAAAATATTTAAAAGGTAAAGTTCAGTCTTCTATACCAGACTTGTGTACATGCAATAATCTTTCATTAAACTCAATTAAAACCAAATGTATTAAATTTAGTCTTCCATATATGACTACTGCGAATATAGTTCTCATTGACAATAATAATTCTCAATCTATTATTGTTGGAAGCCCACATTTTATATCTAAACTTCAGAACTATGTGCAGCCCAATATCATGTTTGATGGTAATATCATTCCTTTCTCTTCTACTGTTAAGGATTTGGGCATCGTCATCGATCAGACACTTTCGTGGGCTCCACAAGTTAATGCAGTTAGTCGAAAGATTTTCGCTTCACTACATTCTCTGAAGCGTCTGCAATATTTCCTTCCTTTATCAACTAAGATAATGCTAGCTCGCTCTTTGCTGCTCCCATTATTGGATTATTCAGATGTTGTATACCTTGATCTCACTGAGGAGTTACTCGATAAGATGGAACGTCTGCAGAACCAATGTGTCAGATTTGTCTACGGGCTCCGTAAATTCGACCATATATCAGAGTATCGCCAGCGTCTTGAGTGGCCACCGATTAGAGTTCGCAGGAACGTCCACTTACTCTCACAACTATATAATATCTTGTACTGCAAATATGCTCCTAATTACCTTTGTGAACGAATGCAATTTCGACATGGTGACGACCGTCTGCGTTCGAGTAGTGTTCCAATCCTTAACATACAAACCCATATGTCGAAAACTTACTCCAACTCCTTTACTGTCAAATCGGCAAAACTGTGGAATTCACTCCCATTGAATATAAGATTGACGCCCTCTTATGAGTTATTCAAATCTCGTTGCCTTGGATTCTTCAGTATAGACACGGACGCTATAGAATAATGTTTTTCTAGAGCAATGTACTCGGTTCCACTACATTCGCCCCTAGGTTGAATCTGTTTTTGCTTAGGTACTTATATTATGTATGATTTTTCTTTTACTTTTTTTATTTTTATTATTTTCTTTGTGTTATATTTATGTATATGTTTTTACTGTTGCAATGACTCATGTTATTAGTCCATGTTATTTGTGTTAAAGAAGGTACAGATAGTTTCTCTGCCTATATATGTATTACTTATTCCTGTTAAGCTTATAAAGGTTGGCTGGAAGAGATCTCTTACAGAGATAAGTCCGCCTTTGTACATGCTAAAGATTTGTAACTGTATATGTTAAGTATATTTGTACAATAAAGAGATTACAACAACAACAACAACAATAATATACTAGAATTAGTCAATTATACAATTTTTCTTGGAATTACAGTAGACTCGATATTGACGTCCCACACAAATAAAAAACTTAAGATGGTAAGCATATTTCGCCGCATATGCAGGCAGGGGAATCAGACATGGGACGTACGTACCGCGCGCTTATATATATATATTGTATATTTCAGCAATTATCACAGCATTATGTCGTATGGTATGCTGGTGTGGGGAAATGCGGCTGATATTGAAACTATTTTCATCTTAAAAAGCTCCAGCGAGTCACGTAGGTTCAAAGAAATAAATATACTCATTCACTTAAATTAAACAGTGAGTATTTAATCCTCACCTCTCAGTATATTTATGAAATTATAATCTACGCTCGTAATAAAATAAAGGCATTTCCAAACTTCAGTGAAAATCTTAAAATCAGAAATAAGTTACACATGTATCTATTTGCTAAGTTTGCCATGGTAGGTTTTCTGATGGTCGACAAAAACGAGTGTGCTTTAGACCACACGACTGAATTAAAACTTCTTTAGCTCCATAGTGTGATACAGACAATAGGCCTACACTGTGACTCGCTATGAGAGAAAGAGAGAAAGAAAATGTGTGCTCGCACCTCTTTTTCTCTTGCCCCTACAGTAATATACGAAACGTGACTCTCTCTTTCTATCTTCACTAACTTATATCACCCTCTCAACTTGCGTGCGTAAAGAAGTTTTATTTCAATAAACTTGAGGAACATAGACAACTGGTTTTAGGGCCCTCGCCCACGGCGACTTTTTATAGCGATCAGTAGCGATGCTGTCGCGCATTCGTATCGGTACAGTCGCGATGCGGTCGCTAGCTGTGTGCCCTCGCTCACATAAACAAGATGCAGTCGCGATGCAAACGCGATACTGTCGCGCTTCTGTCGCGATGCAAACGCGATTCAGTAACGGCACAAAAATGCCTGCGATCGTCACAGTTGCAAGATGGACTCCGTTGAGGCAGAATTAGTCACGTTGTCTTTGGTGCTGCTTTTACGTAAGCAGCCGAAGCGAATGCAGCGTCAATATTGGCTGCACCCTTTTACTAAAGAGAGATTGCTTGGTGGACATCATGTGACAACGTTTAAAATACTAGAAAACTGTGAGCGTAAATTCAGAAGTTGTTATAGGATGTCATATTCGAGATTTACACACACGGTCGCGCGTTTGCATCGATACAGTCGCAATGCTGTAGCGCGTTAGTAGCACGTTGGCCTCACTTCTGTAGCGCGTTGCAAATGCGACTAACGCGCGTTAGTAGCGATGCTGTCGATCGTTTACGAAACGCGCGACAGCATCACTACAAAAAGTCGCCGTGGGCGATGGGCCTTAGAAAAGAAATAGATTTTTAGGTGTAACATCATGTTTAGAGTTATAATTTACTGATAACGTGATCAAAGAGTAATATCGTAAACGCTTCAGACAAAGTACAACTCTCTATGATTGTGTTCCTAAATGCTATAAAAAATAGTTTTAGCAACATCGTAGCAAAGAATTACTGTAAGATCTAAGAACACAATGTAGTGTCTCACAGTGACGATGGTGACAGTGGCGGCGGCGCCAGCAGCGGCCGCCGTGGCGTCGGTGGGCGCGCCGGGCGCCGCGGCGAGCGCTCGCAGCACGCGCGAGATGCGGGAAACTCGGCGGTAGCACGCGTCCGCCGGAGACAGGGCTCCTGAAGACAACGCCGCTTCCACTTCCGGTTCCTCCACGCTCTCGTTTGACTCGCTGCCACACACCACCTGTACATCGCAGATTTTATCGCTAGTGACGGAGCTCGGTGGCTCAGACGTGAATGACGCGACTTTGACACCAACGCTCGTGGGTTCGATTCCCACACAAGACAAACATTTGTGTGTGAACATGTCTGTTTGTCTTGATTTAGATGTCTTTAAGAGAGGTTGGGCGCATCAAAGTAGCCCGTTTGGGGAAGTACCACCATCTCACAAAAAACCGCAGCCAAATAACAACTCCCTAGATGCTCGTTGTGTTCCTGCGTGTGAGTGAGGTCACCAGTAAGCTTCTAAGGAGTTACTGTGCTAGCAGCAGAGGTGGCATCGCTTGAGTGATACTTAATGTATTGCAAGCGTTTATAGGCTGCGGTAACTACGGTTTACATCAGGTGGGCCGTATGTTTGTATGCCTCCCGACGTTGCATAAAATAACAAAAATAAAAATATATATATATTCGCATGTAGAATGTACTATTTGGAATGACTATAGTTGTAAATGCTTTGTAAGTATGTTCTATACGGATGTCCATAGGCTACGGTAACTGCTTACCATCAGGCAGGCCGTACGCTTGCTTGCTACCTTAGTGGTATTAAAAAAGTGATTAAATGTTCGGGCAATCTTCAGGTTAGCACAGGATCACATGTGAAGTTTGATAGCGATCGGATCGCCCGGGAGAAGCCGGGCCGGACGCTAGTATACTATATGGTTTGATTTCCTTATGCATTAAGAATATTAATTAAGGTAGGTTTTCTATTCCAGTCTGTGTTCTGGCAACCACGAAATAAGGCACGAACTCTATACGCTATATATATATGTATGTATGTATGTACTACTCTGTGTAAAAAGTATCGGGAATATGTCAATAAAAAGACCCGCGTAAAAGAGGTCGTTCTAATTTTTTTACTGCATGTTGGTAGCACTGTACTGATTTAGCGCGCAAAATTTGAGCGGGATCTGTCATTTAATTTGTTTTAAACTACACTTTTTGTTGGTCATAGTTTTGAGTCCTCGGCGATTTTTACAATGGAAAATATTGTTGAACAAAGAGTGTGCCTTAAATTTTGTGTTTCAAATGATATTTCATGTGGTGAATCACTAAAAATGTTGCGAAATACCTACGGCGAATCGTGTATATCGAAAACAAGAGCTTATGAATGGTATAAGGCTTTTAAAGAAGGCCGAGAAGTAGTAGTAGACTTGCCTCGTTCTGGTAGACCTTCAACCGCTACGACCAGAGAAAACATCGACAGAATCAAGAAGCTAGTGCTCGAAAATCGACGTATGAGTCTGAGAGAGTTGGCTAGTGAGGTGAACATATCTTTTAAGTCCGTCCACAACATTCTCATTGACATTTTAGGCATGAAACGCGTCGCCGCTCGACTAGTTCCAAAAGAGCTCAATTTTGTTCAAAAAGCGCAGCGAAAGCATGTCGCTGAAGACATGGTTTCCCGAGCTTCTACGGATCCGACCTTTATGAAACGTATAATAACTGGCGACGAGACATGGGTTTATGAGTACGACATGCAAACAAGCCAACAGTCTTCAGAATGGCGTCTCGAAAACGAGCCGAAACCCAAAAAACCGCGGCAAAGTCGCTCCAAAATCAAGGTGATGCTGACAGTTTTTTTTGACTACCGTGGTGTGGTTCACTCCGAATTCCTTCCAGAGGGAGAAACAGTGAATAAAGAATATTATTTAGGCGTCATGAAGCGTTTGCGTGAGAGTATCCGCCGAAAACGTCCAGATTTGTGGCAACACAACTCATGGATGCTGCACCATGATAATGCACCATCACACACAGCCATTATAGTGAAAGAGTTTTTAGCGAAAAATTCAACAAAAGTTCTCGACCAAGCACCGTATTCACCTGATATGGCTCCGTCTGACTTTTTTTTATTTCCCAAGTTAAAATTACCACTTCGAGGAAAACGTTTTGAGTCGATAGAAGCCATAAAAGAAAATTCGCTGAATGAGCTAAAGGCCATACCGCAAATAGCCTATGAAAAATGTATGGAAGACTGGGTGAAGCGGTGGAGATGTTGTATTGCAAGCGATGGGGCCTACTTTGAAGGCGATAAAATAAATTTAGATGAATAATTTGTATTTTTTGTTTTATTGACAAATTCCCGATACTTAGTACACAGAATGTATATCTTCACGCCAAGTCCCTTGCGGAGTAGGCAGAGAGAACCGAGCGCCATAAGACGCGGTCCTTGCATACTTCACTCGCTTCTGTGACATTCATAGCTCTTTTCATGCACGCTCGCCGGTTCTTGGGGCTTCTGACATCACCTTCTGATAAAACACGACCAATTTGGTCATGGTAGGTTAGTCTCGGCCTTCCTCGGCTCCTACATCCTTCCACTTTTGCATTGTATATCTGTTTCGTCATTCTTTCGTCCCGCATTCTTTCTACATGTCCGAACCAACGGAGCATGCCCTTTCTTATCTTAACACCGACACTCTCTTTTAGACCAACTCTTTCTCTCACGTCTTCATTACGAACGCGGTCAGCAAGCGTTATGCCACAAATTTTGCGCAATGCTCGCATCTCGACCGCATTTATTCTACTTTCATGCTCTCTCTGCCATACCCAGCTCTCACTTCCATAAGTTAGCGTTGGAATTAGCACCGCGTTGTGTACAGCGAGCTGTGCCTTCTGGCTTAGATTTCGGCTGCCTAGAAGTTTACCCAACGCTCCATTCACCCTATTCCCGGCACTCACTAGTCCACAAAACCGCAGAAAACCTTCTGGTCCAAAGCCAGATGCTTCTCTACGATGTTGCGGAGTGAAAAAACTTGATCCGTACATCCTCTGCCGCTTCGAAATCCACCCTGTGCTTCCCAAAGCATTCCATCGGATTTCTCCCTCATTCTCCTTTCAATGATTTTTCCATACATTTTAGCTGCTAAGCTGATCAAACTGATGGCCCTATAGTTGGCGCAGTCCATACGTGAGCCCTTGCCTTTATACAAGGGCACGATGACTGCGCGTCTCCAATCGCTCGGGACCCTTCCGGTTCTCCAGCATAATTTGCTCAAAAACCAGAAGGCGTCCCTAACGCAGGTACCACCTAGCTTGATCATCTCAGCTGTTACCATATCGATTCCCGCTGACTTTCCATCTTTCAAACTTCGTATCGACCATTCAATCTCATCCATAGTAATGTCTTCATGGTACGCTGGCACTGCCGAGTCAATCACAGACTCATTCACAATGCCAGCGTCATGGACATAATCATACATTTCTCTAAAATATTCACTCCACCGTTCTAACACTTCCTGAGTGTTAGCAAGAATGCCACCAGCTTTACATCTTATCTTGTCCATTCTGGATGCTGACGAACCACTTCGAGACTTCTTTACCTCTCTCCAGAAGAGTTTGGTATTTGCCTCGAAGTTCTTCGTCAGCTTCTCTTCCTCAATCATATGTAGTCTTTCACGCTTCTCTTTCACTAAAGCTTTGGAGTCATTCTTGCATCGACGGTATATTTCTTTCTTCATTTCTTTCATACCATCACTCTGGTGCAAAGATGATACGTAATCCAGCCACGCTTTCCTCTTTTTTTCCACGGAGGATTGAACCTCCGCATCCCACCAGGCATCTCCTCTTAGTGTTCTACGTCTCTTTGCGCATCCACATGCTTCTTTCGCACTGTCCACCATACTTTCTTTCAGAACTTTCCAACATTCGTCTACATCTGAGTCGGAAAGACTCGCGTTCGCAAGTCTTTCACTGACTAGACGTACATACGTACTCCTCACACTTTCATCTTCCAATTTTTCACTTCTTATTCTTTCATGGTCTCCGAAAGGAATACGCACTCGCCAGGGCCTCCACTTCTTGAAAAGGCCCACAAATCGGCTTATCACCAGATAGTGGTCCGTTTCAAGAGTGGGACCTCTGAAGGCTCTTGTATCCATTAACGACTTTCGGAGATGTCCATCTATCAAAATCAAATCAATCACACTTTTCTGTTCATTCCGTCTCCATGTGTAAGTGTGAATATCCTTGTGATGGAAGAGCGTGTTCGACACAAGGAGGTTTCGTTCCATACATACGTCTAAAAGTAACTTACCAGCATCGTTCACTCTCTTATCTCCGTATGGACCAAGCACAGCCTCATAACTGCTTCGCTTGGTCCCAACCCATCCATTCAGATCACCACACATAATTATCCGTTCATTCGCTTCGGCCAAATCCAGAATACCCCTTACAGTCTCCCAAAACTTCTCGAGCTCCTGGGGATCAGCAGAGCTCACAGGAGCATATGCTGCAACTAAAAACACTCGCGTAATCCCCAGTTTTATCTTAACCCAGAGAAGTCTTGGACCTACTAAATCGTAATCTTTCACACCAGCGGCCAAGCGAGATGAAAGCACGACACCTACGCCAGCGCTGGCATGAACGTCCTGGTCCGCCCCGGACCACAGGGCCATCATGCCACCGGGCAGATCTTTGGTGTCGCTTCCCTTTCGCTTGGTCTCTGACACACACAAAGCATCTAGGCATCTCACGTTCATTATATCTATCAACTCATTCATCTTATCTTTTAGACCACCTCTCACATTCCATGTGCCTATACGACACTCAGCTCTCCTCGACCCGCCGGGATAGGCGTTGCGTGGTGGGTGGCGGCCCCCACCGCCGCATGCCCTAGATTTCGCACCGACGGGGGCGGATCGGTGCGCGTGTATATGTGTATATATATATATATATATATACATATATAATATAAATGATGGAGGACCTGGTAAATAGCAGCGTCTATTATCTGCGCGTCGTCTCCCTGGTGCAGCCTCCGAAGGGTGATGGCGGCCGCCAGCTGCTCCGCCAGCCGGCACAACGCCCACGTAGTGCTCACTATTCCGCCGTCCGATTCTGAACAACAAAACAATAAATATGCGAGGTTACTTAGAACTCGACCTGTGGCGAAGGTTAATAGTTACTGAGAACTTTGAATGTCAAAATATTTTTTTGATGGCCGAGAATTTGAGACTACATTAAAAAATATATACTAAGGTGGTAATATAATAAGGTGGCAAACAAGCACACGGCTAGCCTGATGGTTAACATTCACCGTAGCCTACAGACTTTCACACACCAGGGATGTCCCTGTAAAAACCTCTTCACGCCTTTCTTGAAGAACTCCATGCTGTAGTCCCTTGGGAAAACCTCGGCTGGGGAGTTCATTCCACGACTTGAGAGTTCTCAGAAGAATACATCTCTGGAACCGCACAGTACGCGAAATAAATTATTTTCTATTTAAAAAAAATAGTTTTAACGTACGTCAAATAAAAGTTCAATCTGCCTCGGAGCAGCTTGACCAGCTCGCGAGCTGCTCCAGCGTGCAGAAGCTATGTTTACCATTAGTGATCTGGCCGAGCCTCGCCATCAGGCCGGTGGCCCGCAGGAAGTCTACGAACAGCGTGAAGGCCCGCTGCTTGTCCTGCAGCTGTGCGGCCAGCTGCAGCGCGGCCGAGCTGCCGAGGGCGATGCTCGACGACTGGCCCGTGACGCGCTGCTTCCACCTGCACAACAATCAAACATGACTGTCATCAACTAGGTAGGACAATGTGCAGCTTGGACTTTAAAAAAAAAATGTAGTCATGGGGCCAGCAGACAGAAGTGAAAACTTAAATCCCATTCAGTCCTTGCCTGAGGTTTTGTATGTTTAAGAGGCACTTCAAAAATACTCTATGTAAGAAAGGTTATTACAGAATCGATGAATATCTGACCGACAGAGATGTTTGGAAATGATTCAGCACATGTATTAATGTATCTTTAATTGTACCACTTGACATCACTATACGAGGTGCGGTACAAAAGTAATGAGACTGATTTTTTATTTGCCAAAGTTTTTATTTTTTTCAAACATCAATGTTATCTCCTTCAAAGTATCTACCTTGGCCAACACACCGATGGAAACATTGTTCCCACTGTTGGTAAGAGCGCTGGAAGTCTTCAAACGGTATGGTCTTCAACATGTCCGTTACCCTCTTTTGAATGTTTTCTAAAGTCCCCAAATGACGTCCTTTGAGGACATTTTTCAGTATAGGAAAAAGGTAAAGTCACTGAGGTCGGGTAAATAGGGGGGCTGGGGACCCACAGGAATCCCTTTGGAGGTGGTCACTTCATAGGTTGCCGGCGTATCAGACGAGAACACAACCTTATGCCAATTGCTTGTGATTTACTCAGTTTGGATTGGGTTGGGTCCCACGTGCGTTGGTGTCAAAGTCGCGTCATTCACGACGCGACGATGACGAGCTCGGTGGCGCAGTGGTGAAACGCGTTGTTGCGCTGCTTTGACACCAACGCTCGTGGGTTCGATTCCCACACAGTACAAACATTTGTGTGCATGAACATGTCTGTTTGTCTTGGTCTGGGTATCTATGTATAATAAGTATGTATTTACAAAAAAAAATGTATTTACGTATGTTTATCAGTTGTCTAGTACCCATAACACAAGCTTTACTTACTTTGGGGCTAGATGGCACTGTGTAATTTGTCCGATAATATTTATTTACTTATTTATTCACCACTGCGTCACCAAACTCATCAAAAAGACCATTTCTGAAGTCGGTTTTTTTTTGTTGGACCAATTACACAGCGCCACCTAGCCCCAAAGTAAGCGAAGCTTGTGGTGTTGGTACTTGACAACTGATATAAACATACATAAATACATACTTATTATACATAGAAAACACCCAGGCCAAGACGAACAGACATATTCATGCACACGAATGTTTGTCCTGTGTGGGAATCGAACCCACGACCGTTGGTGTCAAAGTAGCGTTATGAACCAGTGCGCCGCCGAGTTACGAGTATTTTCACTGGCCTGGGGTCTCCGGCGGGTATGTCGTCGAGTATCTCCGTGGCGATCCTCAGCACGGTCCTGTCGAGCACGGCGTCCACGTCCGCCTCGGCGGGCGCGGCCGGCGGCGGCGGCGGGAACAGCTGGTCGAGCAGCGCGCGGCAGGCGGCCGGCTCCCGTCGCACGTGGAACAGGAAGGCCGTCTTAAGCTTGCCGCACGCGTCCGTCGTCACCAGGCTTACCTGCACCAAAAAAAAAAAACTAAAGAGGGGGAGGCAAAGAATAATAGAACAAATACGACTTTTACTAATGTTATTATTTCTCGGTTTAAGCAGCGCGCTGGTAGCGCCACAATTAGAGCGTTTTCTTTATACAACGTCGGGAGGCATACAAGCATACTGCCCACTTATGTAAAGCGGTTACTGTAGCCTATGTAGCAGCTAACACAATAATTATCACTCGCGCGATGCCACCTCTGCTGCACTAACACAGCAACTCCTTAGGAGCTTACTCACAAGCAGGAATACAACAACCTTCCAGGGAGTTGTTATTTGGCTGCGGTTTTCTGTGAGGTGGAGGTACTTCCCCAGACGGGCTGCTTTGATAGGTCCTACCTCTTGTAAACGTACCTCGTGGGGGTCGATTTCGTACAGCGAAAGGTTCCCGTCGTACATGTCAGACGGGCAAGGGGACCCCATGGGACTGTCGCAAACAGACCTGAAACAAATACGCAAAGCTCAGTGACAGCGTAGTAGAACCAGTATGGTAACCGACTGGTTGTTTGCGATGGAAACAAATTTGTAGTATGTAGTATTAAAGATACAGTCACCCTCCACTAGGGGAGGGTAATATTGGTACCACACAATATCGAATCGTATCTATGTATTGGTTTCGCATATCAGATATCGTAACTTGATATTGCAATATCTATAGATCTGTCAGAATCCTACGATACGCTGAAAACAAAGTGATATTATACGGTACTGAGATACTTACTGATTCGGTTATGTCTATATACATTTTCATAATCAGTGAATATATTGGTTAACATCCAATGATTTTCTATGAAGTTAGAAGATGATGTTTAATATGTAAGGTGATAAATAATAAAAATAATATTTTTTGTTAATATTTATAAACTTTAAAAGGGATATTTTGACATTTTGAAGTTATACTTCTAATGCAACTTCCAACAAGGTTGCGTTAAACGTTTAACGCTACCATGGAGGGGGAATAGAAAGAAACAGAGCGAGAGTGAAGCTATTTAGCTTCACGATATTACCGGTAGATGGCGCTATAGTTAAAATGTGCAATAGGTTAAAACTGCTAAATGTTTCACGGTATTACCGGTAGATGGCTCTATAGTTAAAAATGTATAACAATTGTATTTTACATTTGACTTGTATGTAATACATTCCATAAACATCGCCGCTACTACTTGATAGACGTTTTTTAATTTTACTCCAATAACCCTTCTAATAAATTAAAATATTATTATTTAATATAATTAATACTAAATATTATTAAGTTATTAATGTTAAATATTTATTTAATGATGCCAGAGAAGTATAACTTCTCACGCGCGTACATAAGTACACGCACCCATTTTTTTTTTAATAAAATCTATTTTGGTCTAAATTTACGTTTAAGAAAGTTAATCGTGTCACTTTTCGTGACGTTAGTCGTGATAATTCGCGGGGAAATTACTGTCACATGCATGCAATTTACGCGGCGCAAAGCACGAAATTAAAAATAGAATTCCAAAATATTTAGAGCAAACTATTAATTTAGACCGTCGTCTCGGTCAAGGACAAAGGTCAACAACAATCAAACAAATTTAAAATTAATTTTATTGCGTATATGGAAAGTTTAAAATCGTTTGACTTGCTTTATTGAAGACGTACACGTTTTACTTTCGTTGACTAAAGTCAAGTGTTCAGAAAATAACTTATACAATTATAAACCTTGTGAGGCTACAAATAATGTTTAAATTAAAATGAATATTTACACTGAAACTTACCTATCTATATCCGTCTTGTAGCAGTTTTACTCAAATATCTAGCTCGTATTGTTTCACGCGCCTATTGTTTGACCGAATCAGATATTCAGATTCAGTTACGTACCTTAGTGCGAGGTGATGCGATATCCAGTACATAGTTTTCGCGTCGCCCGATATATAGATATTGGATATCGGACCAATACATAGATATTGTATCTATATATGATTTGTATCGCCCACCACTACCCTCCACATACAAGTCGATGTACTCTACTTAGTATATACTCACTGCGTCCTGGGCAGGCAGTCGACGGCAGACAACACGAGCACGCCATGCTTCTTGCTGAACAGCAGCGGTACCCCGTCACACAGCTCCGCGCCCAGGATACGGTCGCCCTCCATGCACACGTCGATGTATTCCACTTTGTCGTTGGATATCGTGCCTGCCAGGCCAGATAATGGTCATGATGTATTTATATTTATATATATACATATTTCTCTTCAGCATATGTAAACATATAGTTTTGTTCATCACAAAAAATCCTATTTCTAATATGAGAGCTCGATGGCGTCGTTGCGTTCGTCATTCTAACCAAACACGCAGGTTAAGCAACGTCGACCGTAACCTGTCTATGAATGAGTTTATCTATCTAGAGTTTCTCCGGGCTGGAGGGCACGTTAAGCCGTCGGTCCCGGCTGTTGTCGATGGATGACAGTTAAGCTAAGTCAGTGGCTCTCAGGCGGCTTGAAAACACTGGCCTTCGCCAATCCGCATTTGAGCAGCGTGGTGGAGTATGCTCGTAACCCCTTCGGTTGAAGGGAGACCCGTATCCCTGCAGTGGAATGAGTAAGAGTTGATGTGGACAGAAAATTTGTTTGTATGTTTGAACGCGTTAATCTTTGGAACAACTAGTCGGTTTTTAAAATTTATTTTGCATTTGATAGCCCAATTCTTGAAGAAGGTTATATAAACAAAGTAAGAAAAAGCGGTTCCCAAGGAATACCGGGATATGCGCGAATGAAATCGCGGGTTACAGCTAGTGTCTAGATACATATAGACATGGCAAGGGTAGTATGTTCGAGGATCTGCAGCAGTACTTATGTGAAACGCCACGTGGAATGTTGGAAATATTATATCTTCTACTACCGTACGACCTGCCTAATTGTAAGCATTGTAACCTATAAACATTTGCAACACCACTCGCGTATTGTCGACCCTCTAAACGTCTTCACGGCTTTTGAAGAACGTTATGCTGCAATCCCTTGGAAAAATCTCGGCAGGGAGTTTATTCCACAACTTGGCGTTCTCGTATGAAAACTCCCGTGGAACACAGTACGCGACCATCGTGATTCCAATGTGTGAGAATGAACTTCCTGACGTAAGCGCGCGGAAGGCATAGAATAACATAAAGCTTTGTAAAGTGTAATAGTACGATGGTACGCGACCTAGGAAATGTGTCTGTCAGCGTTACATCTTGTATATATAGAGAGCGATGGGTCATTTCTTTTAATACAACTAGATTGGCAAACAAGCATGCGGCACGCATTAGATTGTAAGCGGTCACCACAGCCTACTGACGCTCGCAACACCACGGGGATGCTACCCGCGCGCAGCTAATCTTGTGACCTAAGGCTGTTTCGTCACAGTACCCAGTAATTTCTCTGCCATATCTCACCCTTCAAACAGGAACACAGCTATATTATTATTTTGATTTTACTTATTTTATTAATTGTCGTGTTGATTCTGCGCAGTTCGTGACTGTCCGTGACAAATATCTACATAAGATCTCACAGAAAACCAGCGCCTGACCTGAGCCATGGCTGATGCTGAGTGAGGTCTTTTTATATTGGGTGCTACGACACACTTGACATTGTTGAATGATATTGTACAAAAGTGTTGCAATGTTGTCAACCGATGTTTGATGAAGTGTAATGTTGTCCTTTATAATGTTTCTAGTGTTGTAATACGCTGTATAAGAACGTTTCTTTCTTTCTTTCAATATAAATATAGTTGCTTGGCGGTAGAAATAGGCGAGATAGAGGTACCCATGCAGACGACTTGTGTAAAAGTCTCCATCTGGTATATTAAAGAGACTATTATTCTTGTACTTGAACATACTATATTTGTTTCATTAACCTGCTCTTATGTATCGTATGGCGATCAGCACAGCAGCGTCACAGTGGGGTCACCAGTAAGCTCCTAAGGAGTTGCTGTGTAAGCAGCAGAGGAGGCATCGCGCGAGTGATATATGTTACAAGCGTTAATAGGCTACGGTAACCGCTTTACATCAGGTGGACCGTATGCTTGTATACCTCCCGACGTTGTATAACAAAAAAGCGTTGTACAATCGAAATACTGTTTTTCACACAAAAAGGTTGATATTGGTAAGTATACAAGATAGATATTGGAAAAGAAGATATCTGTGACGTACTCGAGACAAGCGCGATGTAGTTGTGGGTGTAGAGCAGAGCCTTGTTCCCCAGCGGCAGGAAGCGCGGCATGGGCTCCGGCTCGCCGCCCACGCCCAGCCCGCCGCCCACGCCGCCCACGGCCGGGCCGCCGCCGCGCAGCGGGACCAGCGACGTCACGCGCGGGTTGGCCGGGTCCTCCACAGACACGTGAGCTGGAACAAGATATTTAGCTTTATAATGTCAGCTGTGAAAATCTGGAAGCCAAATGTTTGACATGGATTTTATATTCACAAAGTTAAAAGTCAAACGTTTTCTGACACGTTAATTAATAAGTACACTCAATGTGAATGAATTAATCCAATTTTCTGGATGCGCCCTATCCTACTTAAAAATGTTATACATGGGACGGACAGATGGTAGGATTGTTTTTTTTTATTTATCCTTCTGATCTAAATCCATCAGCAAATATCGACTAGATAAAACATATATATGATAGTTGGCATGGTTGTTGTTAGAACACGTCCAGCGGGCACTCACCGATGGCATATCTCATCTCCGGCGAGCGCGCCACGTTCACGGCGGCGATGAGCAGCAGCAGGCCGCGCGGGCCGCTCGCCCGGACGTCCAGGGCCATTATCTCCAGGCTGTTGAGGTCGCCTGCGACGGTACATACATGTTAACTATATATATAAGAATAGAATACATACATTAATTTACATTATACTATTTTCTGCATCACCCTAAGGTTGACTGGTAGAGAATGCTTGTATAGCATTAAGACCGCCGTTGTACACCTGTGTGCATTAAGATTAATGAATAAATACGAATCCGTGGCTGAATAGTTAGAAATAACTGCTTTAACACTAAATCTCACGTGAGTTCAATTCCCACACTTAACTAACATTTGTGTTTATTTTAGTCTGAGTATTTTAAGAAGAGTTCAATGGCATACATACAGACAGGACAATTTTATATATAAAGATCGATGTAAACAAACTCCTTTAAAAATATACGCAAGAGACAGCTAAATATCTCTTTTAATTTGCAACATGTAAACAGGGAAAATGTTATGAGTTACAAAAGGACATATTCAACTGTGTTGTCCTTTTGTAACTCTTCTGTAAGACCGCATACAGGATGTAGAATCCACCAGAAATCCTGCAGTTTTGTCACCTGAACGCCATCAACAAACAGTTAATAGATTCAGGCGTTACTTTGCGAAAGTCAAATATACAGGCAATTTGATCTAAACTACTTTGTGTCCTTCCGCTCTCGATTAGTTCGTACGAACTACTGCCGGCCGGCGAAGTGTGAACTTTCTGGGAGATTGTTTTTATATGCAGATATGTGTTCTTGAAATCGTTTTTGAAAATTACGACCAGTTTGACCGATATAAACATGATCACAGTCATCACAAAACAACTTAGCTTACCCCTTCCACCACTTACAAAGTAGTTTAGATCAAATTGCCTATCAACAAATAGGTTGGCGGTTTACTGTCGTCTCAGGGTGTGGCGGTGCAAGCCCGAGCATACCACAGCCTCCCTCAACAGTCGCGCGCCTCCAGCTCTACTGCCACGTACCTTGTCTGTCAGCCAGCGGCCGTCGCAGGCTGTGGCCGTGCAAGCCCGCGCCCTGCCACAGCTGCAGCAGCGGCCCGCCGCTGCCGCCGGCCACGAGCGCCACTGACACCTGCTTCTCCTCCGTCTCCCGTCTCCCCGTTCTCTTGGACTTCTTCGCC